>JAMKCH010051833.1:0-17751 GCA_023653785.1 Ophioderma brevispina | reverse complement strand
TATCATCCACCGAACTGTGACTTATCTTCGTCTATATCATTACGTGTGCGTGAACAATATTTATATGCCAGACAATACCTTCCGTAGTTGTAAATGCAACGCATGAAGCCCACGGGTAAATTTCAAGAATGTCGCGTTACGCAAGGAGCTTTAGAATTTATTGAATGATGGAGACAAAAGCCCGGGCCTATTTAAAACTGTTTTATGTCGTTGTGCCGCACTTGCTGTCATTCAATACTACAGGGTTCCCAAAAGATAAGTTCCCCCCTAAAATTGGAGGACATTTTGTTGCATAACATCACTTAGAACGGGATGTTTAGAAAATTTCAAAAAGTTTTGAAGAGAGGAAATATTTGGCTCAGCCACAAACGTTGTTGCGTTTCAAAAACACTTTTGGCATCAACACACACTCCCTTTTTTCAAAAATGATGTTGTCAGAAAAAGTGGCACTTTGCCGTATTCAAAAGTCTAAATTCAAGAAAGTATCAATTTACAACTACGACTTCATTTCCTTTCTTTATTGCGGTCTGAAGTAAATAAGCTTAAAACATGAACGCATAGGCAAACAAATGAATAAACAAGACAAATATGCAGACAAACAAACAATGAGATGAGATTTGAGTAAACAACGCCACTCGAAATGTGAAGCAGATCGACACAAAAAGGAGAACTGGCTCAACGTGGTGGAATTACCCAGCGAGCATGGAACCACATTCATCAACAGAACATCAGCAAACTGGTAAACAGCATGTGTAAACACTACAATGATGTCATCAGTGCGGATGGAGGAAACATTGACTACTGAGTCTCACCCTGAATGACAAAACAATTAAGCTTATTTTGATTTGAAACAGGCATTTTAAACATTACCTCGTTCATTCATAAAAAAAGTACAAAAGAGCAATGTGCAGAGAAAAATGCCTACTTAAAGCTTACACCTCATTCTTTATTTTCCTGCATATTTGTCTTGTTTGTTTATTTGTTTGCCCATGCGTCAATGCCTGAACTGAACTGAATATCTTAAGCTTACTTACCTCACATCGCAATGAATATGGAAATGAAATCGCCGTTGTAAATTGTTCATTTCTTTCTTTCGACCTTTGAATACGGCAAAGTGCCACTTTTTCTGAGAACGTCATTTTTGGAAAAAAAGAGTGTGTGTTGAATTCAAAAGTGTTTTTGAGATGCAACAACGTTTGTGGCTGAGCCAAATGTGTCCTCTCTTCAAAACTTTTTGAAATTTTCTAAACATCCAGTTCTAAGTGAAGTTATGCAACAAAATGTCCTCCAATTTTAGGGGGGAACTTATCTTTTGGGAACCCCTTATAACAGATAAACACGAGCATGAAAATAGAAGCAAAGGAAAAATGGACGAGAAGAAATGAACCGAGGACTCGGAAAAGAAAGATAAGAGAAATAAAGGAGGTAACTGGTCTAACCACGAGTATCACATAGAGCTGAAAATATCAGACATTAGATGAAAACGTGAAGTTAAAAGCTGTTAAACAAGCCTTAAACTACCCCCCGAACTACCCCCGGACCAATAAGTTTAACAACGTTTTCGGCATGTTTAACGATGTTTCGGCTAAAATTTAAACAGCGTTTTAAAGTTAACCATGGCTTGGATTGCGTTTTATTTTAGTGGGCGTTAAATTGCGATTTAACAAGTGATTAGCGTTAAACAATCGTTTGAGAATACGGGCCGAGTTTTTTTATTAGACACGAACACGCCAAAGATACTGATAAATATCCCTTCTAAACTTCAGCTTAGAAAGATTAAGACTATACAATCTGTCTCATAAGAACTGTTCCCCCCCCCCCCCTGCGTTGACCTAAAATCAGCCGAGTAGCCCTATTGTCACCTCTCGGACATCAACGGTGGGAAAGGTGTTCACTTATTTTTGAAGTGGTTTCTAGAACCTAAATTTTCCGGGGAACACGAATCCCCGCCGGCCCGGTTTTGTGAAAAAAAATGTCCCACAGTTCTTTTTCGGGGGTGGCTCCCCATTTTGGGGGGTCTGAAATTAATTTTTCAGTACCTGTGACAATTATGTATTTTGGTGTCATTTATATGTTTCTAGCCCATGACAATCGATTGGCAATCATTTTCACAAATCCAAAATGCTGCTGTATGCGAAAAATTCAAATGGCGCCCAAAATTACACTTTCTAACTAAATGAGGATATGACACCGGTGTACTAGCAGTTCTAGTGATGTTAGTGTCAATTTGGATGTGTTTTGGGTACAAAGAAACCTTTTGTTGTTTAATTTTAAAAATTCCAAATGGCCGTCAAATACAGAAAATACCCAAAATGGCTGCCTGAATTGACACATAATTTTTCCAAATTAATAATTAATGGGCAAAGCACCACCCTTCTTTTTGAAGGGTATGTTTTTTATCTCTCTCGATACTTCTTGACATATCCAGCAAAATTGCAAAATTTTTTTGAATTTCCCACATGCTGCCGTGTACCTCAAAGTTCAAAATGGCGTCCAAATGGTCAACTTTTTGACCAACTGATCATTTCACGGTCCGTTGAGTCAATTGAAAAGCTTGCCCTCGCAGTTGGTAGCCAATTAAGGTGCTTGTTCCGAAGTATGTGTATTTTTTTGTTCTCTACTTTATATGATAGCCTGCACTTGCACATATAGCCACGATCTCTTGGCTTTCTCACCGTGGTGGCGACTTTTGTTTGGTCTTTGTCATTTTTTCACTTGATTTTATCATTTTATCATTTTTTACTATAGGCCGCCTTGTTCGAGGCAAGATGCTCCTACCTATCTAGATCGTTAGTGTGAAACGGGCCGGGTAACACGTTTTGTTTGTGTATTCTTTGTGTCTGATCCCATAACAATTATTAATTTAATGGTGCTGTGATACACACAACCTTCAGCTTGCGTGACACAATCTTCCTCAGCTGTCTTTTGCAAGCCCGCTGTTTTATTCCATGATCACTTGCATTAAAATTAACGATTAAAAAGTGAAGGTCCCCCCAGTCAAACTTGAAATATCGCGTCCGTTGGCCATTTTATTTTTACCCACACGGTGACGGGCTTTCCCGTCCACACACATATTAACGTAGTGGTGGCAATCAATTCCTTATATGCAGCGGCCTATGTAAAAGACACCATATAAATCGAAGGCAGAACCTTATAATGCAAGACAATCGGCTTGCAACATACACCCCATCAAGTACCGAGTGGGAAACAAGTTGCGATTTTGATGGTAGACGCAATAATGCATGTTGCAAGGCCCTATTCAATACATACTAATATTGATGGTTAATCACTAAAATGGCGGGTTTTTTTTTTTATATACACTTATCTTGGGAAAGAAATGGATATTAGGGCCTCAAATTTCAGGACGAAAATAGAAAATACGACCTTTCATCTGAGATCAAAATCGATACTACTTCCGGGTAAATCAGGGCCGACACGCCCCTTAATAGTGTCGACCCCTCAGTACAATGTCTTTCGTGCTATAGCCTCCCGTGTGACGAACACTCACATATGAATGTATATGGGTGTAAGGCTGCGCGCGCTTCAACTCGGCATTCAGTGACAGGGACGTGAAAACAATTGGGTCTTTTGGTGAGAGCATCCGAATTGCCACACAAAAAAGGGGTTTTCGGGTGACACTTTGCTAAATCCTTCTTCCTAAGAATTTGTCTTTGGGTGAAAAGTTTTGCAAAATTTTCCTGAAAAAGAGGTCTTTGGCAAAATATTCTGTGACAGTGGTAAGATTTTGTCAAAATGGGGTCTTTTCTGAACCCCTTTTAATGGGGTCTCTGGACGACAACAAGGCTGCTGAAATGTGGGTCTTAAGAGCTACTAGTGTATAGCTCCCGATGCATGGGGACACTCACATGAAATTTATATCGGTGTAAGCTGGCGCTCTTCCAAACTCAGGCCACTCCGTGACAGAGGATGTTCAAACGATGGGGGTCTTGGGTGAGAACTTCAAATTGCCCCAAATAGGAGTTTTTTGGGTGACATTTTGGCTAATTTTCCCCAAAAATGGTGTCTTTGGGTGAAAGTGTTGCAAAATTTTCTTGAAAAAATGAGGTTTTTTTGGGCAAAAATTTTCAAATTTTACAACAAATTGGGTTCTTTGTGTAAGGGTGGTAAGGTTTGCAAACAATGGTCTTTGGCTGAACTTTTTTTTAAATGGGGTCTTTTGGGTGAAAACGGGGATGTCTGAAATGTGGGTCTTAAGAGCAGAAGCGGGCGCCTATCATATCGTCAGTTCCATAACCCTAATGCATGCTTTTGCCAAGAAAAGCGAAAGCTACGGGTTAAGCTTCTGGTAGCTCGGGCGTGTTTAGTCTTCCCTACCTCCATTTAAATGCCGAGCGTCTGACAAGAAGGGAGTAGGTACCAATTCGAACCCTCGACCTCCCGACTGTGAGGCAAACGCTCTAACACTAGGCTAACACGTCCGGTTACCGACTTACCTAAAAAAAAGTTTTTTTGAGATTTTCATATCACCCTGAATCGTTGCCCTAAGTTAACCTCATCGAACGTTGTCTCTTCTCTAACACACTACACAGATTCGATCTGTGTAGGCCTAAGTATAGTTGTGTGCCTAAACACATTCCATCTACTTCTGGAAGAAAAATTTTCAATTTTGGTATTTTCACACATTTCTGCAATTTGTATTTTTTAAACGGACAGAAATAACACACGGCCTATGGTCAGCCAAAGGCTGACCATTTTGATAAACTTGTTTCTCTGTTCCAGCACCACAACCGTTTCCTTCCCGATTATATTGAATTTGCACGTATGATTAGGCACACAATATCTTAGGCCAACAGTTCAGGTGATATTATAATCTCAACTTTTTAGTGCAAGTCGGGGAACGAGGCTGAGGATCATAAAATGCACATTTATGGCTTTAACCTTGCTCCTTGATTGAGAATACAACATTGTTTGGCTTATAAATATAGGGAAGAAAAATATCATCCGTGCAATATTTAATTTGCTCTGAATATATAAATCCATGTTAATAGTCAGTGATGTGAGGGACAACACCACCCGGTGGCACACTCCCACCTTGGAGGAGCATATGTAAAGGCTCTTAAGACCCATATTTTCAGCATAGTTGTCGCGCCACCAAGACCCCATTTAAAAGGTTACACCAAAGACCCCATTTTTTGGCAATCTTACCACTGTCACCGAAAGACCCCCCATTTTTTTTTTTGGGGGGGGGGATTGTGAAATATTTGGGCCCAACGACCTCTATTTTTTAAGAAAATTTTGCAAAACTTTCAACCCCAGAAAACTCCATTTTTGGAAAATTAGCGGCCCGAAACCACTTTTTGTTGTGCATATCGGATGCCTCTCACCCAAAGACCCCATTGTGTCCTCTGTCACCGAATGCCCAGATTTGGAAGTGCCAGCCTACATCCATATTATTTCATTGTAGTGTTCGTCAACCGGGAAGCTAGCACTCTCGCGTGTACTGAGGGGGCGAACTATTAATTGGGCTAGAACTGCAGAGGGCAACTTAATCAATTGACAATCACTGACGCCGTGAAGTGCTCACCATTTGGTCAAAAGTGACATTTTGGACGCAATTTTGAATTTTGAGGTAAACGGCAGAGCCATTTGGATATTCCAAAATGTTGTAATTTGCTGGATTGTCAAGAAGTATCTAGAGAGATAGAAATCATAAATACTTAATGTTCAAACGATTGGTGGTGTATTATGCCATAACTATACTTTTGCCAAATTATCGTCATTTCAGGCAATCCATTTTGGATTTTTCTTGTGTTTGACGGCATCTTGAATTGAAAACGACAAAATTTATTTCTTTGGTACCCAAACAAGCATCTAAATTGACACTAAATCATTATAACTGCTAGTACACAGTGCCATATTCTCATTTAATTTACGAAGTCTATTTTTGGGGCGCCATTTTGAATTTTCAGGCATACGGGCAGCCCATTTTGGATTTGAAAAGATGATGCAATCGATTTGTCATGGCTTAAAACATAATAAATGCACACCAAAAGTAACAATTTTGCCACAAATACTGAAAATTTATTTCGAACCCCGAAATTGGAGCACCCCGGAACAAAAGACTGCACTTTGGGGGCACAGTTTTTTGCAAAAACGTGCGAGCCGGTTGGGAATCGGTTACCCGGAAATTGTAGTCTAGAAACCACTTCAACCATAAGTGGAACACCCTTTCCCATCCTTTTATGTCTGAGAGGCTGACTATATGCTGAATTTGCTCTACTTTCTCAATATTGCATTTGCGGTACACATTCCACACAGGTGCACGTAGTCCATAACTGGCATTAAAGGCTACTGTAGAGTTCAAAGAACACTTGGATTTTTTTCCCAGCAACCCACCTAATAAACCCAGTAACTATTGCACTTTTTGACAACTGCAATTTCAGACAAGTCCAGTATCAAATCAAAATCACTATCCCGATCACTCCTAAAAAGGCGAGAGTGGAGTTTGTTACGAGTTTGGTATTATTTCATAGTAAGAAGGAATGGCCTTTACTTTGCGCCTGTGTAATGCACATAACTTGTGACACTTTAGAGGGTTTAATTTAAAGAGGCATTATTGTCTGACCACCAATTAATTTATCAAGATCGGATTGAAGCACACAGGAATCAGTACTAACTCTGACTTCCTTAAGTGAAATTGTCGTCAGCAATCTTGGTAATGACGAATGCATATGATATTGATATCGTTAACATAAAGTTTGAACAAAGTGGCCCCAGCACAGATCCTTGAGGGACTCCTGATAAAACCTTGAATCACTCTGAGGCTGGAACCCACGAAACATACACGTTGCTTGTCTACAGGTCAGGAACGAAGTTTCCATTTAGGCATGGAACCACAGATACCAATAAACAGGTTTTGAGTTTGACTTTAGTGCTGAAACATGATTAAGAAATTGAATCAAGGCCCGACTGTAGTCCACTTGAAATCAATACTCAATACGTGTCGATTTGGATTTGAACGTCGATCAAGGGCTGCCAGCCGCCATCAGTCAGTTTGTTGCCTCGCATAGAGCTGTGGCACATGATTTTCCAGGTATAACCATGCTTGATTTCAAAAAAGCATGCCATTAGCTGAAGATGAGATACTAAGTTCATCACAAACCCGGGCTTCAATCATTTCACAACAATAGATGTTAATGCTATTGGTCTGTAGTTTGTCAACATCAACGGTTGCCTTTTTAATATACTGCATATTGCCTTTTTTTTTCAACCAGTCGGTAGGCTTATACCAGAAGACGCGACAAGTTGAAGATGCGTGCGATAATCGGAGCTATATTATCGCACACAGTTTTTAACATACGACCCGATATATTGGTCCGGTCCAACAGCCTTGTCGGGAGACAACATCCTTATTCTCTAGCACCATACAGTCGTCACACTGAATCGACCGCGTTGGAACATCTAACTCTGAGGAGGTAATTTCCCGGGGGGCCACTTGTATTTCAAGGTGGATATCATCCTCTGTCTGGCCTCCCAAAACGTACCTAAGCGCGTATGTCACTTGGCAGGAAAAACACCCTAAGCACCTATGGAGTGTTATTTGCTACCTAAAAAGTATTTGGGTTTTAATTGCTACCTTAACAGTATTTTGGTTTAATTTTACTCCTCTAAACAAGTACTTCAGCAATATACAATTCAAAATACACTCTAAACAATTCTTTTGACATTATTTGCTTTTTTTTACCCTATCAGAGTACATTTACAAATGTAGCCTTAAACCCATATACTGAACAGGCTATAGTCCCTTTTTGTAACTTTACCGAAACAGGGAATATTACACATGATTCATTGAATTTTTCGTGTATTTTATTTCACCTCTCATGAGTAAAAGGAGCTTCAATTGGCGATTATCTAAGGGCCTAATAAGTTTTGAATTTAAATAAATCAATTACAAACAATTACAATTTAAAGTCTTCTTATAAGTTGTCCCGATTTCTTTGGAATTATGAGTCTTGTCGGATATCGTAATGGGACAAGGGTTTTAAAATATTCTGTGCAAAATTTCACCATTTTCAATTGAACTACAAACCCCCGGACTAAATATTCTTCCTAGACCTTATTTTGATGCGACATAATTAACAGACAGAACCCATTCCGTTTCTATACGCACATACTTGTAACGATCGGTCATAGTGTAGATTAGCATGCAAAATAAAATGAAACCACCTGATTATAAAGACTATACGGCCTTGTGTATGAGACAATGACGACATAGAGAAAATAAGCTACAATAAGGGCTAATAACGATTAAAATTCTCGGGAATCTATCACTGGAATCATGGATAAAATCGGGAAGAAACCAACTCTTTACCAGCATTTTAATGTGATTTTTTACAAATTATTCAATATCACACCCTAAACACGTATTTTTTCTTTCGACGTTGAAGCATACTAATTTTTCATTTTTGTGGCCTTTTGATACCCAAAAAAAAAAAAAAAAAAAATAACAATGTACACGCGCGTACATCGCCTGATCTCAAAATGACCCTAAATACGCGTTTTTGTACACGAGCATATATCCACCTTGGATACAAGTGCCACCCCGGGGTAATTTCCACATTGGTCTCTGTATGAGTAAAAAACTAGCAAAAAGGTCATGTAAAACCCTATTGCAATTTTTGCTTGAAATAGTACATGGTTTTATTGATTGACAATGAGGAGAGATTATGCGGTTGTGAGCGGAAGATTTGACAAAATAAACTCCAAAACTTTTTCAAATTGTCATTTTTAGAGTCATCATATTTTGCCAATGAATCACTGTAGGCTTTTTTGAGAGCATATTTGACAGCGGGATTTCGGTTTTTTTGTATTTTCCCAGAGGTATTGGCTGGAGTGGTCTTTGGCTTTCTTAAAAGCGGGCGTTGTTCTTAGTAATTATTTTTTTTAATTGCAAGAGTAATCCAAGGTTTGGTTTGGAATGCGTTGTGGTGCTGGGGATCGATTCGTCCACACAAGCATAAAGAATGTATCAACAAAGCCAGTTCCATTGTAGCGTCAATATCATTGTCAATGATAACATTATCCCAGTTTGTAGTCATAATAAGTTCAATTGAGTTTCTTCTTGGGGTCATCCTTATGCGTATCTATATAGCTACGGCTGGGGATGGGTGCACATTTGGTTTGACATTTTTGTGTGAAATGTAACCATATTAATGATCTGACGAGGCTAATTTTCGGTAACTGTAATGTTATCAATGTGATCTGGATGTGTGGTATGACAAATCAGGAGGTATCGGGTTGTTACGAGTTACATCATTTACAAGTTGATGAAGGCCAAAAGCTCGTACTTTCAGCAGGCGGATAACATATTTGTTACTCAATTTGACAAAGAGTTTGTTCTGAGTCAGTCATTAGAAATCGCAATTAACAATGTACCAGCCTAATGTTCAGGATGAATATTGAAGTATATTGGTTCAATGACATCAAGAGATTCCATGTCCATCTCTACGCGTGACGGTAGAAACGCCACACAGCCATCCTTTTCTTGCCGATAACACAGATGCCAGACAGATTGAGAATCATTTTGAGAAAAATTGTGGCTGGCTCAATAACGAATTTGGTTGAGTCTGGGCAATTGATAATAAGACGCCACCACCATGAGTGTTTTCGTCGTTTCTTTCTAGATTACCATATCCTGAAGAACACAACTACAAGGTACCTGATCAAGCCACCATGTTCACAATGCCAACGATCTAAACCCCAGCTGGAAGCGTAACTTGGAATCTATCATTTATTTTTGATACAGTACGAGAGTTCACAAACAGACAACAATGCCCATACTAACGGGTGCTTGCACTGAGTGGTTTAAACTGCTAATGGAAGTATCAATACTATGAAACGAGCTAGGTGATCCCCCATTATGCGACTCATTTCTATCAGTACATGTAGATCTATTTGGAGATGAAATCGGGCCAGAATTCTGTTCAACATCATTTGCGAGTATAATAGTGTTGACTGCAGGTATGGAAGGTTGAAAACAAGAGGTGTGGTTTGCATACAATAACATCGGTCCAAGAAATTTACTTGTAGGGCTTTGTCTAGAGTATATTGTTGGAAAATTTGCCATTTCCTGACGATGTCCATGTTGACTGCATTGAAAAATGATCAGCAGAAGGGTAAGATACACACAAGACTCCATAACTGCATTAAAAAAAAGGAAAGAGCCCACCTGTTTACAAGACGAAAATCGTGCTTTGTTATAGAAGTTCTGGGAGGTAGCAGAATTTGGCACCACTGACTCTGTTAGATGGTCTCAGCATAGCAGCAAAGATTGGTAACTTAAAACACAGATGTTGAGTTTGGGTGTTCCAGCATCCAGAAAAATAAGGTGAGGGTGTTGAAATTCTTTCACGAAGAACAAATTTTGCAGCTTTTTTCACAGTACATGGAGACCCATGTGTAATGCACAGCGGCCATTAACTTGTTAGTGAGTGGTTTAAACTGCTAATGGAGTGGTTTAAACTGCTAATGGGTCCCTAGGAACCCCCCCCCCCTTGGGCACTAACGGAAGTTTTTTTAGCTTGGGCACTTAAGTGTTAATAAATCATTCACGTCATTTCACTGTAAAAGCGATGTTTAGGAATTAAACGCTTTTCTGTGGTCACTGCGAAAACGCTATCTTTTAAATGTTAAAACATGTTAAAAATACTGATTGCAAGTGTTTAAGAATATGGCATTAGAATTAGGGAATTAAAAATGATAATTATTTAGAATTAAACAGAGTAAGGATGGGAAAATAATTGAATTCCTACTGAACACTGTACACGGTATCGTATGTTCATATACTGTTTGGTCCTTCTACACTGTTCCTAAATGTACACTGACAAAGTAATTCTCCGAATTCTTGAGACTAAAGAAGTTTAATTTAGGCGACAATTTACACAATATTATTGTGTTTGCGTTTTTATATGTTTAGGGCAAGGTTTTCATTTCTAAATATTTCATCCAACTGCTTCAACTATTAAAGAAATAATAGCACATTTTTTAAGAGTCCCCCCTTTTTTTTTTTTTTTTTTTTAGCCCCCCCCCCCCAATTTTCAAAAATGTTGAGATTTTTACACAGTTGTATTGGTAACTGGCTAGTAAACTATACCTGTGAATGGTTAAGCTCGAAAATGTCTATGTGTCGCAAACGAAGGAATTTGTAATTTGAATAATATCGGAGATCTCCGATAATAATTCAACGGCTGCTGGAAACTGCCTTCCAATATGAAATAGTCGGGAAATAGCGCCATGTACGTGTCTACGCTCATTCATTAGTTGTTTTATTGGTTCAGGCAAGTCAAGTTAGAGGTCATTTTCTTGAGGTGGCACTATTTCATCATGGACGGACATAAACTTATCATTTCCAGCCCCGCCGCCAAGTACAATCTGGGATCCCAATTCTAATTACAAAATCGCTTATTTTATGATAAATACGCATTTGTTAGCATTCTCGTTCCTAGGTGCAGTTTCCTAGATAATTACCAACATAACGTTGGAAAAATATCAAATTTTGAAAATTGGGGCGCTCTTCAAAAATGTGCTGTTATTGCTTTAAGAACTACGTTGGACCATCTATGAGTGGGTATTGACTTTTGTATAGTCGTATTAGTTTAGGTAACGTATGAAAGTAATGATCAGGCCCCATATTACCTGCGTGGACAGCACAAAAACCATCGTTACAATATTAAGCATTCAATAGCGCACCTGCCTCATACAGGTAGTATTTCACATATTAACGAACATTACTTTTACCAATGACCACCTATGTTTTGGCCACTTCACATCGTATTGACCGTAGAGCACACAGTATTAAGAACGCACGGACTAGGAGTGCTGCAAAGTTTAATTGCTGTGCGCCCCTCACAAACAGTTCTCACCCGTAAAAAAGGACAGGTTGTCTCTATATCAGCGCGAAACGAGTAAGGCATTTTTGAGTAAAAACAATTGAAATGGTGTTTCTTTTTGCAAATGTTATGCTGATTCCAAATCTTTTGGTCCCCAAAGCAGATTTTAAGGGAAGTGTGCCTAATTTGCATAAAATCAAAATGGCGCCATTTTTACGTTTTTGTACATAACATAAAGATTTAAGCTAAAGGCCTGTAGAGACTTTATTCTTGTGTCTCTATATATGATTTTATGGTGAAGGAATACAGTTGGATTAGTGTTTTAGATGAATATCTTTCTGCTGATTTTCAATTTTCTAGTCACCAAGCTGAGGAAGTGTGTTTAATTAGCATAAATTCAAAATGGCCGTCATTTTGATGGATTTTAGCAGTAACTAATGTTATAAGTGTCTTCCTTACCCTGAAAATATGGGTGTAGACACCAGACATTGCCAGAATGAAGTGCTTACGAACTTTAAATCCGAGTAAATTGCTAAATCCATCAAAATGGCGACCATTTTGAATTTATGCTAAATTAGGCACACTTTCTCTCAAAATTCAGTTTGTTGACCAGAAAATTGGAAATCAGCATAAATTTTTCATCTAAAAACACAAATCCAACTGTATCCCTTGACCCAGGACCCGGGAGGCAGTTGGAATAAGGGAAGAGGGGAAAGAGAAACGTCGGAAACTCTCGAAACAGAGGCCCTTCGGGTGCGGGCCCCACTCCCATGACCGGGAATATCACGCTACGGTGGTGTCGCTGACCCGGCCAGCGATTTAGTACCCACGTGTCTTCGTTCGATGACGTCATGGCTGCATCCGGGACTTGCATCGTTCATGAAAGTGTGTGCAAGGGAGGTGCTTAAGTCCATTTTGAGCATTTTGAGATACGAACATTTTGAAATTTTCAAAATGCTGTAGAAAACGACCACAAGGTGATCATAAGGTGAAATTTGGCAAGGATACAGGTTATATATTTAGGATTGATTGATATAAAAATGGGGGAGAGAATGATTTACTGATATATATTGATCACTTTATTGATTTTGGACTTAGGCTCTTCTTGCATACACATAGACCATGGCGGTAGAATTGTAGAAGGCTTACTTTGGATACATTACAAGTACAATTGGCCAAACAATGACCAAATTAAAAATGAAATTTGATTTAAAATGTTGGATGATTGCTGTGATTAAAATTTGAAAGAAAAATATAAGTGAAAGGAACATAGATATGTTGAATTTAATACTGTGGACATGGACACTCACATTGAGCCCACAGAGAGTGTACACGATTCGCATTTCAATGCACCCCAATAAACATAGCCCATCTGCAGGAAGAATTGCTAAATAACATTGATCTATGGTTACCATTATTGTCACCAAAGAAAGTCCACAAAATAGTGTTAATTGAGTGCGCTGTCAACCTGTTTAGCTTTTAGAATCGATAATGTTTTTTTGTTTGTGCAAATTGAAAAATAAAAAATCGGTTATCAAATTTGTCAATTTAAAACAGAAACATCCTGAAACGTCCTGAAACCATTTTTATCAAAAGAATTTGCCTTTTACAGACAAATTTGAAATGGTTCTCAATCGAAGAAGCTTTTTTGCATAAAACAAGGTTTTCTCTTTCATTGTGCAATTACGGCTGCAATTAATATGACGTAAATTCTCTGATTTTAGGTAGCGAAAGGTTCTCTCTCTCTCTCTCTCTCTCTCTCTCATTCTCTCTCTCTCTCTCTCTCTCCCTTTCCTATATTTCCATTATCACAGGTTATTACCAATAATTATCAAGTGAGGACCCACATTTAGAATGATGTATATGGATGATGTATATGGATGATATATATATATATATATATATATATATATATATATATATATATATATATATATATATATATATATATATATATATTATATATATATAATATATAATATTTTTTGAAAAAAATTGCAAGAATTTGGGAGTTTTTTAAAAAATGCATTCCACAGTTTTATTTTTGAAGCTTTCGGCTAAAAAGCCTTCATCAGCAAAAACTACAACAGAAACAGAAAGAGAGAACAATGAAAACTATATATATAAAACTATCAGAATGACTATACACAAATGATGAAGGATTTCCAAGAGCTGGGTGCGCAACACCGCTATCATTCTAAAAGATTCATTGGTCTTTCCCCATCACCACGCACATACATGATAAAATGGACTGGGTTATTTACCTCATCATATGTAGAAAATGTACCATGCAATACGTTGGAATCACACGTACGGCACTGTACACACGGTTTACTAATAAAAAAAGTGACATCAAACATTACAAAACTGACCGTGGTAAATCTCTTCCAATTGCCCACCACTTTAACTTACCTGACCACAGCATAAATGATTTGTTACTGCAAGGCATTGAAAAAATCCACAAGAAACAAGATGCCATCATTCTCCACCGTGAATCGTTTTGGATTAGGAAACTTAAAACTATCACCCCCTTCGGCATCAATGTTGACCCATAGCTGCGGTCCGTCCTTTTTCTTTATGCATTCGCCCTTCACTGTATTTCTCCACTTCCTCCGTTTTTGTCCTATCTGGCGCACCATCGCTGATTTCCCGTTTTTTGGTCCAGTCGGACATCCATACCTCTTCCGCTTTGTTTACATATTGCGTTTCGTCATATCACGGAGCTTTCTCCTCCGGTTTCTTGGTGAGTTTCTCCTCTATTTTAGCTCATTTTATTGCTTCTTTTTGCATTCAAATGTACCAAGTGTTCCCTTCGGCCTCTTAAGTAATATGCAATATGGCCGTTCACATAATTTTTCTTGCTGCGTTGCAAAATGCGTTCTTGTTATGGATCCGGCTAGTGTTTCGGACACATTTTGTGTTAGGTGTGCGTGATACCGTAGTCGTCCACATTTAGAATGAAAGCGGTGTTGCGCACCCACCTCTTGGAAATCATTATTTCATTTTGTTATGATCATTTGTATAAGTTTTTTTATATATATTTTTTCTTTCAGTGTCCTCTTCTGTTCTGTTGAGTTTTTGCTGATGAAGGCTTTTTAGCAGAAAGCTTCAAAAATAAAAATGTGGAATTTGGAACATCCGATGCATTTGCATAATTTTTTGCAACTATTTATTTTTACGCAAAATAGCTTATTCATGGGTGTCCAGGACATAATTCCTTTTGCATCTTAGATATAAATATATGTATAATTCGAACTCCTCTCATTAATGTAAGGTTTATCATACTTGTATGCAAATCTAATTTTAGTAAACGGAGTTTGTTGATCTGCGGTAAGGATTTACAACGTTTTAATGTTTAAAATTGGAAGTTTACCACTAGTGAGCGATTTTTCTAAGGTAATACTAAAATAAACATTTCAGGAAGCGGTTCCCTAAGAATGAATGTGACAGATATTGATGGCCAACGACTTTACCTTGATATGGAGATTGTGTTGTGTATATAAAGAGGGGTTTGAGATCAGCCAGTAACCAGTGTGGTTTGCATTCAAAACCCCGACAGGTAATACATCTGTAATTGATGTCAGAAAAAAAACAACTGAGGGTAAGAGTATCTGTCAGAGCATTCTGATGAGAGAGGTTTAAAGTTATTTGTGAGCAGATTCATCTACTGGAAAGTCAAAACTTCTATAGATAAGTAACAGGTGAGTTTTAATTGATGTTGTCATTTCTTGTGCTATGTGAAACAACATTGAACATAAAGAAGATACGCATATTCATGCAGTCGTTTCTTAATTTTTACAGCAATTCTGTCGATTTTGTGCAATTTGAAAAAGCAAAAAATCATAATGACCAGTAAAAATTTATCCTGTAGTGCTAGTTCGCCACAGATTTTGGAAAAAAAAGAGGTGCGGTGTTTGTGCAACGATCAACGGAATGACGGTATTATTTTTTAATACCACCACAAAACAGTTAAGTAGTTTGAATAAGACATGTATAGATGATTTTTCGGCCAAACACAAATAGGTGTTAGTCCCAAACCCGACTGATCGCAATAGTAAAAAAACCATAACAGTAAATGTAAACACAGAAGCTATTAATGGGTAAATTAAATAATAACTGCGCCTAATTTTGACTGAATATGTAAAATTGAATGATTAGGTAAAATTGTACTAATTTAAACATCAGTTTACTTTTATTAGGGGGTCATATTTAATAACTTTGAAATTGATACTATCTATGCCATTTTTGTGTCCGTGTTTCAGGCTAAACTGTAAGAAATTACATGTGTTGAGGCAATTCGTTTTGAGCTTCAAAATAGTTGTAATAGTAAATGGTTCATTAGAAATAGATATCATACCATTTAGTTGCGTAAATACCACATTTTCAAAAGTGTTGGGGACTTTGGTTAAACACCCAGGATTTGTTCTGCATAATAATGGCCCCATCATTATTACTGATTTCTAGTTCCATCTTCACTATTAATAATAACAAAGTTATTTAATAACAAAAGGTATTTAAACAAAATATATTTATTACATTCTACCTACTTTCTCGGATGGATGTATGTAGTATGATTGTGAGTTTGCTACATTGTATTTATGACCATAATGAATAATTTCATTTAGATGAATTTACTTTTAAAAAAAAGTCTTCATAGTAGAAAACAAAAATCTATTTTCAAAAATATTGTGTGTGAATCAAAACTAGGGCTCTATTGTTCACACTGTTTATTAATAACGATATTGCTAAAATTTCCACAATACGAGTTGAATATGAGCATGCTTCTCCTTCATGCACAAGTTTCACCGTATATTCAGTTTTTTTTTCGTTTTTCGTACATTTTTCAACTTTTGACGTCATAGTGACGTCATAAGGGGGATTTTGGTACTTATTTTGATACCAATGGTACCAAATTTATAGGAATTGGATGTTCAGTAACGAAATAGTTATTGAGTTAGAATGTTTTGCCTGAACCAAGCTAGTAATAATATGTTACAACATGACGGCCGTTACGATGTCAACCGGTCACATGATCAATTGTTCTTCAATTTGTTTCAAATTCTGACAGTAGTAATACTAAATACTTAGATTAGCTTTTGAACTTCATTACATAATAGAATCATTAGTTTGTCTTTCTTTCTGTTCATAACCCACCAAAATCCCTTAAATTTACATAGTGGCTTATGCGAAAATGCAATATAAATTACTCATAAAATAAAAACAGAGTGGTAGTGTTAAATTTTCCGCATAGGTTTATATGATTCTCTGTAGTACTACATGTAGGGGTAAAGTAGAACAGGGTGTCACGACTGGATGGCCCTTTAAGAATGTCGATATACATAATCACCACTTGGGATGAATATCTATGGATAGTCCGTTTATGTGTGCCTCGGCCTAATTTTATATCCTTATTCGACATGGCCACATACGACCAACAACTACCAACCTACATACACTCTTAAACCATATATCTACTTGGCCACCACATTATGCACCCTTAAGCCACTGTCCATTATATACGCACCATTGATCGATTTGACACCAGCAACATTTCGAAGAGCGTTACGAAGAGACAAAGAAATATAGAAAATTCAGAATAAATTGTCAACATTAAGCTTCATCAAGAAAAAGAATGTTTTCAAAATTCAATGTCAAAGCTGCAACGGAAGTATACCAAAGAAAATAATGAATCCACTTTTGAGTTTTTATCATTAATTTTGTGGGACTATTTTGAAGACAAAGGTAGATCTACCGGTTTCCAAATTTGGCAACCATTTAGAAATTCCTCATTTTACAAAAATGACTGGTAACCTTTAGCTTTTACATAGAGAAATTGCTAAAATTGGTAAAACAGCATGAAGAATACCGTATACACCAATCCAAACTAATTTGTGGCAATTTC
>JAMKCH010051832.1:0-10622 GCA_023653785.1 Ophioderma brevispina | reverse complement strand
TTCTTTTTGGGCCTTCTTGTTGGTTGAGTAGCCAGTAGTATCACCTGGCCCTTAAATTCTCATTACCAATCTAGGCCTAGGACATGGTTAGACAACTGCTTTGTCAGTGATATTGGAGTATCTTTAGGTGACAAGGCATATTATATTAATCAATGATCTGGGAGTCAATAAGATACCAATTCCAATGCCCGCCAATTTTTCATGGGCCAACATTTGGACATGATATACATTATTTCAATACTGGTTAAGATGCATAAAAGTGACCTTAAATAGCAAAAATTATAATTATTGTCAAGTTCTGCAAAGACCATATAAAATATTGTTATACAGACCCGGGGGGCACGTGTATTCAAAGGTGGATATGATGCGTGAACAAGAAAACATGTAAAAAGGGTCTCTTTTTTCCAACAGGTAATGCGCGCGCGCGGGCATACATTGATTAGGGTGTCAAAAACAGCAAAATATGGAAAAAAGTGTATGTTTTTCATAACCCTCAAATTGTGATGTACGCGAGATCAAAATTATCAAAAATATTGTAATTTGGAAGTAAAGCAACATGAGTAAAGCCAGATAATAAGGGTATATTATCAACACAATGCATTGCTTACTTGTTTAGGGTAGCAACAACTGACAAAATGCTTGTTTAGGGTATGTTTTTAGTCGGTGGAAATCCTCGCTAAGGGTGCATTTCGGAAGTCCATGTTCATGCATCATATCCACCTTTTAATGCAACTGGCCCTCCCGGGGATACAGACATGTCCGTATGCAGGAGAGGGGTGCAAAAGGTCCACTTTTGCAGATTTTTCTATGAAAAGGTCCTAAATGTAGATTAATAAATTGACCTAAATCCACTTTTTGGGTAATGAGTTGTTCAACAAGTCCAAAAGGTCCATTTCTAGGGGATAGGTCCATTTTTACAACTTGAAGACTTGCTGTACCCCCCCCCCCCACCCCAAATCCTGTGCTTCCTGGATATAATAAAGAGAGCCTGAAATTTCTGGCTAAACAAATGTGTACTTTTGAGCATTGTTATATATTATATGTGATTAATTGTAATATATTTATATTTTCTTTTGATCTACAGTTGCCAAGCTAGAGAGTGGCTCAAAATAGAAAGTGCTCACCACACCCATAATTTCCCAAATATGTCATGCATGGGGATAACTTGAAGGTGACAACAGATGATGGGATTGCAAATGTTTGTGTGCTACAAAAACAACAAAACATAGCTTGTTATGCAACAAACATTGAAAACAACGAAGATTTCATTTATTCAGGTAGGTGAAAAATTCAGAATAAATTTCGCAAAAAGAAACTGTTACAAAAATGTCTAAATGTTTTGTTAAAAGTTTTAAATGAAATAAAATATAAGTAGACTTAATGGTAGTGTGCAAACATAATAAGGGAACAACCCAAAAGATCGATGACGTCCTATAAACGTAACAAGTATCGTTAGAGACCCGACGCCTTCCCCCTACCTCTAACGTAATCGAGAAATATCGAAACTTCTGGGTCGTCTTGTTGGCATTTAACATTTTTCCAGTGACTAGACAATGCATGTACGCCATAGAGAATCATTTTGGAGTAGAGTTAAAAGTGTTTTCATGATAAAATAGAGAATAGTAAACAAACAAAAGTAAATAAATATAAACAACGAACAGACATGGAAAGAGTAACGGTAAACATGTCACTATTTTTGGGATGTCTTTTCTTCCATAATTTTGGGGAGTAATAACCCAATTGGGGAAGATCTGAAAATTTTGTTAATTTTCTAAATATAAAGTCAGAACAAACATGGAATCATTGGCTGCTTTGTTTTGTTTCATTTTTTTTTTTTTGCTGATATCAATGATGAATTAGATCAAATCAAGCCACAAGGGGCACAAGTGCACTTCTTGAAATTTTGCGAATAATGTGAGGAAATAAGGTAACCGGGATGAATTATATCAATTTATGTCACGTGTGGTAGAAGTGTACTAGGCCTTAAGTTGAAATTTTAAGGAAGAATCTGGGAAAAGGGATTTACAATTCGAGGAATAGACCCCTGGCTATGGGTTAAGACGTTTCTTTATTTATGTTTTGATCATAATTTAACATTTGTTAAGGTGTTCCCAACTTCAAAAGAAACAATTTTGATACCTACAGGATGCACGGGGTCAACAACATAATCACCACACAGTCCTATGGACCTATCTTCCCCCCCCGCCCGCATTTAGCATCCAAATATGGTAGTATCTACTATCACTGAATATCGGTGGGACCATTTAACTAAAAATGTGTAATTGGATGTTTTTGGCGATCTGCTTTCATGTGAGGGAGAAATCCTCTTTGAACAATGGACTTGATCGGGTCACTCACTATTGTAATATTCCGTTTGCATAGAAATAAATAACCTCATAGAGATACTTATAATAATGACATAATGATCATAACTGATATTTTTTTCACAGTTGGTGACATTTACATTCATGGACCTGAACAGCTGAAAGGAAGGACAAAGCTTACAAAACAAGAAGCTGCAGAGTCATCACCACCGGACAAAAAACAAAAAAAAACAGTCACGCTAGAGCATGGGTGTGACTTTGAACATGATGTGGGCATTGGCAGGAATAGTTAGGTGTGGAATGGAGACTGGTGTTTTAGGTATCGTCCTTGGCACTAAGTTGTTTTGGGAAGGGGAAAAGATTGTGGCAAAGGCCAAAAAACATGGATAATGCATGGTATAAAGATAGCATCTAGCATACAATTTCAGTTGGTTATTCTTCAAAGTATGCAATTAATTTTCAACCATACCAAAATGTAATTCATTTCCCTGTGTTTCAAAATATGGTAATATTGCTGTTGAAAGGTTGTTAAATTTAGATGACTATGTAGTAATTATGTCCATAATCAAAATATTACGA
Source organism: Ophioderma brevispina (assembly GCA_023653785.1). Taxonomy (NCBI): domain Eukaryota; kingdom Metazoa; phylum Echinodermata; class Ophiuroidea; order Amphilepidida; family Ophiodermatidae; genus Ophioderma; species Ophioderma brevispina. Next base: position 7,719 of record JAMKCH010051832.1, on the reverse strand, counting down.
CAATAATGAGCATGCTACATTGCATTGCTATATAACTGTAAGGTATCCCTTCTAAAAGAATAATATTTACTAGAATTACAATACTGTAAACAATAGAATAGAAATAATAGTGAAAATAAAATTATGGTATTAAAAACAATCTGGCATTGAATTAAAATGATTCTAGGTTATACACCACTATTCTCACTTTTACACAGTAGTCAATGATGGAAAAAATGACAATTTTGAGCATGTTTCTTTCACAATCTAAAACTCTCTCAGAGGAAATCAACAAATATCACACCAAAGTACACGTTAAAAACACCAATTAAAAAATTTTTAAAATATGGTGACCGGGAATTTTTTTAGTGACGAATCACCAAACTCGTCAGCAACTTAAGACCGCCCGCACGAGATCTCTCTAGTCGCTTTTTATGGATAGTAGTGGACAAGCAAATGGAAATTGTGAGCACGGGTAAATTGTCTAAAAATCTACTGTCCATAATGCCAACTAGTTTGAAAAAACATACCTGTCTACCTGACTCTACCATGTCAATCATGAAAAAAATAGTAAAATTTAAAAAAAAAGCCCGGGGGGCCACTTGTATTTAAAGGTGGATATGTGGGAACATGGACTTCAAAATTGAACCCTAAACACTGAAATTTCACTGACTAAAAAACAAGCTAAAACACACCTAAAAAAGTATTTTTATTGTTTATGATACCCTCAACAAGTACGAGTGCATTGAATCGTAAATATACCTTTATTTCTTGCTTTTGCTTTACTGCCCATATTCCGATTACAATATGTTGGATGATTTTGAGACCTGCTTAATGAGATAGTAACATGACAATTTCAGGGTATGAAAAAACATACCCTTTTTCCATATTTGCTGTTTTTGACACCCTAAACGAAGTACGCGCGTACATCGGCCTTGTTGGAAAAGGGACACCTTTTTAGAGTTTCTGTCACGGCACTCAAAGCCACCTTTGAATACAAGTGGCCCCCCGGGATAACTAGTACATTTCAGACATTTTAGCAATTTGTCAATGAAGATGCTAGTCCACCAAGAGTTTTTGATCCTTACGGCAGCGAGGTTAGTGGTATATAACCTAGTACATGAAGTTAGCTAATCGGCAGTTTTGGAGGGTTTCACCTTGAAGTGTTGTACGTTTGGAGTTTGGTTTCATTTTGTGTGCCTATTTTTAGAAAACAGCATATGTAATAATAGTCCAGGAAAAAAGGCCTGAGAAACTTATTGCTCGGTTTAGCCTTGTTTCAAAGCCTTTTCAATAGGCAAGAGGCAATATACAAATTGCAAACACGCAGCTTTCTGTTGCATTTTTAAAGGTTCAAGTTTTACTCTGAGGAATTTCACCAAAAATTTAACATCATTCCTGGACAAATGAAAGGACTTCTACCTTACACAAAATCTTTTAACAGTAGAGTTTTCATGTTTAAATAAATGGATGGTTTAAAATTATCCAATATCAATGTTTTATCGATTGATATACCACTGAATTGTTATTTGAAAGCAATCAGAGTCAAAGTACAAGACAACTATTTTGGTAGTTTAGTTTGCTGATCACACATAAAACACATTTAGTAAGCACTTCATATGACAATGAGTGACAATGAGAACAGTTTATGCTCTTCTGGTGTTATCGATAAAGTTATGCGAAATCTGTAGTAAATGTGCATGTATGTACATGCGGGCAATTGAACTGTACCTATTCACGCCATCTCCACGTGGCTTTATACTACACATACTGCAATGCCTTTACTGATTTCAAGGGCTTCCGGCTTCCGATTCAAGCATGTTTGATAAAACCCGTGCCAAAATGGTCCTAAGTGGTCTAAGTGATCAGTTGGTCCTTACAGATAATAATAATAATAATAATATGATAATAATAAAAAAAAACATTATCACCAAAATCACGTCTATGGCATGTGAGTACTTTGACGAGTACAAACATTCATTACAAATGTTAAGATACCATTTAAAGCCATGGATGCTTATATTAAATGAGTTAATTCGTAAAATTTGTCAAAGTCACAGAATGCAAAATCTGTTTTCAAACAGCAAATATTACAGTCAAATCTACTTCTCTCACAAAATTGCTGTGGTTCACTAGTTGTGCTATTAATACACCAAATGCTATTAATAATGGGGCATTTCGTGAATCCAATACCTCGTCCCCCGACTACCTAAAAAAACCGAACCCGGGAGTTTTAGTAATCAATGGTACATAATCTTACGTGCAAATTTGGTCGTATCTGTAAGAAATTGTAATTTTGGTGTTCCTGTCTGTAAACGACAGAAATTACAGTCCATGGTGTGTCCAAAAAAATTTAACACTCGGGAAAGACGACATTTCGATAAAAAGAAAAGATGCATGGTATCCCTTTAAAGCCAATAAAATAAGCCTTTATTATTATGCCATTATTTCATTCCAATCGATAACGTTAAAAAACAAAAGATATGTTTAATCAATTATGTAGATGGGCCCAAAATCAACTTGGTCCGATTCTGCCTTCATAGAAAACACTGGGCAATGCTGATACAACATGAAGACCTTGGTTCAGAGCACTTCTTTTCATTGAAAAAAGAAAAACAAATTAGATTTTGCAGTGTTTTTCTATTTAAAAAGACCCTCAGATCCTGCCACAGTTATACCAAAACATTCATCATTTGATATACCACAATGCTATTCTTATATATTGAGAAATGTTGGATTGAGTTCTTGCTATTCCGGTCCGGGACTGTATGGCCTGCCATGGATCTTTTTTCCAATTTGAACGCCTTTATTAGTCCATGGTAGGCCTATTATCAGAAGTGTTCTCTTTCTTTTTGTTTACTTTCGGGTTTTTGTTGTTTATTCGGCCTATAGAATAATGATTTTATTGGAAATCCAATAAGGAGGCTGATTGTGTGTTATTTGGTTTGGTTTATCATCTGGGTAATTTTGAGTGATTGAAGGCTAACTCTGCTAATTTAAGGAAATGACTGATTTAAATTGAAAAATACAAAGTATTGCTGATCATAAAGGCAGGGATTCACACTTATGGCTATAATGGAAGTTCAAAATGGATTGTCAATATTTCAATAGGGTCAATTACCAATCAATAACACAGGGCAACAACCCAATTTTGAGTATGTTACAAAATCATGTTCACACAATTACAAATGTAACCATGCAAATGGACCAATCCGAATTTGGCTGCGCCGTTTTGACGAAGCATTCTTTTGTTCTACATATCGCAGTGAAATGAAAAACGGCAAATAAAAGCAGATTTGGTTAGCTTAAGAGCATACCAAAACAAAGATACTGTGCGTACTTTAGTTATTTACAAAATGACTGTGTTCCGAGTGTTAACATTTTGGGACAGACTGGACAGTGGCTATGGGCACCGTGGGAAACAAGCAATTGCTCATAACCACAAAAACCGCAAGAATGGAATCAACTCAAATTTTTGAATAAGCTTGTCTCAGGATATCTAGTGAACAATGAATAAAACAGAAGGTGCTGGAACTAACGAAATGCACCTTAGATTTAAGTATCCAAGGGACTATCTGGCGCTTTAGAAATTTGAGCACATGCTCATGTTAAATGGGGGGACTGTTTGTTTATGTGAATTTGATTTCATGGTACACGCATATATCTGAAACATGGATTCTTTATAGGGACATTTGTTTTTTTTCTTTTTTTATTTGACAATTTGTCCAGTTTGCCAACCAAGGGTCAACACAACAGCTGTTCGGCACAGCACTTTGTTGGCAGAGATGCTAATCGTCGCTAAAATAAAATATTACATTTCCGTGTTAAAGTGTGTCATCATCAATGCTTTTGATTGAAAAAATCAATGTACTTTGGAATGAAAAGCACTGTATATTGTGAATCTAATAACAATTGAAATATAATGTCAAGTAAATGAGCAGTTTGTCTTTTTTCTCTAAAGGAATTGTTCTTTGTCATTAATATGACGTACATTAACATTCTTAATATTCATTTAAATAAGGAATCAAGTTTAATGGCAGGTCTTTACAGATAACTGATTCAGAATGCATATAGCATGGTCAGAGATTAAAATTTTTCTCCTTTGGGATTTGTGCACTCTGCTGGTCGGTATGCCTATGAAGCTACAACTTTCTATTGGGTGTGTGATGATTTTGTCAGTAGATAAGTTCACACAAGAAGTTTTAATATTACCAAAATTAAATAAAAGCAGCTATATCTTTAGAGTAATATGTCATGAGAGCACACATCTAAAATGTCCATCAAAACTGACAAGATGTCGGTCCAAGGGACATTTATTGGATACAAATTCCCTTGTCCACTACGACAAAAATTAACATGTATGTGTACATTTGCCTGTAACACATATTTCAACCATTATTTGTGGGAATTCTTAAGGTCCTCTGACAACATTTCGAAGAACAATTACTCATTTTCAATTGTTGCTGTAACTTTACTTGGATGTTGAAGTTGTATTCTTGATATTTTCTAGTAAACTGGACTCAAATTAGTTCAGTTAAATAATAAAAGTTATAATAACAAGACCTTGTAAAAAACACAAAGGAGCAAACAAGTAGTAACATTTAGTATCTTATTTTCACATAAAATTGTTGATAGATAGTTCAAAACCTTTGTAACAGTCTGTTCATATTTTGTTGATATTTGTTCAGTGTTATTTTTCTTTCATATTAATAAATTAATGTATGGATATATAATGTTCTCCAATATCAGTGTAAAGGGTAGCGCAGTATTGTGGTTAAGTGTTGGTTCCTAAGCCTTCAGCTGGAACCAGATTCGATTCCCATTTAGTGGCCTACATGTGTACATGGTGTAAAAGTTACTTGACAATTTCTAACAGCTGATGTATTGAGATGAATAATGCAGGGCAAAAACAAGGCATATTTACCCCAAAAACCATTTTTTTTCATTTTCCCTGTTTCTTTCCCCATTTCCACCTACTACCTACCCCGGATACCTACAACCAAGGGGGGAAGCCATTCAAAACCAGTCGTCCGTGCTGGGCGCTGACATTTTGAATATGCACGAATAATTAATGAGTTGGGTGCTTGTATACACACATAGTCAATTCAATACAAACAATCCGCAAAATATCAGTCGTTGGAGTTGGGTGCTATGGGTGGTTAAATTGTGCCCTACCATGCCACACAACGAATGAAAATGACACGGACAAGGCGTCTTGATTTAAATAAAACCGCATCAATGAATACACTTTTCACCTAAGCGCGCATTGCATTATGAGAAAAAAGAGTATCGGAGCACAACGATCCTGGTGCACTATTATTACACCTGTCCACCTCTAACACATACATCAATTTGTATTACTACAGATTAGTGTATCTGCCAAAGCGCAACTCCACAGTATGTGAAAAAAAAAAACACGAAGCGGTGCGGCAGCCCATTGCTTTCTATTGTTGGCTCTCTATGTTTTCTTTGTGGTCGGAAAAACATGCGAGATGGTGAATTTCTAAAGAGTACGTAACGTTTTGACTCTCTATTATATAGGAACCTCTTTGCCTACAACATTAATTTGAGGCCAGCAACATAATTACAACTGGACTGGACTTGATTTCTTTGTGTACTTACTAAAATAAGTGCAATTGAAGCAGATTTTTTAGTGATACCTGTGTCTTATGCATGGATCATTACTTTTTCTGCTTTTTGTAATGTGCATACGTTGAGTCTGGTGTACTTTGAAAATTTTAACATGAACGTGAGTAAACTCAGTGACTGAATGTATATTAAACTTAGGCAAAAAGTCGGCATTAATATTTTTTAAATTTGGCACAAAGCTTTCCTGGATGCTGCTGAATAATAATCATCTACATGCAATTTTAACTGTATTAACTCCAATTCATTTAAACAAAAGGAGATACAGATTAATCAATGGCAAATAAACTTTACAAATTAAAAAAATTGAAATATGGGAGCTAATGTCACTCATAGGCGTATGAAAGTCGATGTAGTTTCGCGTAACCCGCCTGCGTTAGGATTGTATGCCTGGGTGTTGAGAGCTTTTGAAGATGCGCTGAAAATACCCAAAAGTTCATTATTTTTGTATTTTAAAGAAAAATATGAAGGTTTCTTCTTGTGATCACATCTTGTGATGTGAATTTAGTAGATTTTAAACCAAATCACAGTTCAAAGTTCATTTCTAAATGTGGGTGTTTTTGACAAAATTATGTAGGGATTAGAGGATGCTGAAGGGTTGGTGAAAATGGCTGTTACTGCAAAATTAAGCATAATGAATAATGAAAAATTAAATAATTGCCTCATTATGATTTGCAAAAACTGTTACGGGAAACATAACATTGACTTTCATTGGCCTTAGTGCGAACACAATTAAATCACTGAAAAACGAAACAGCATCCATGTTATTTTGGAAAACAAGATACCCTCCTATGTATTTGCTGATGATCAATTTGCTTTGAATAAATAAACTTATATTAGTGTTCATAGGTTTCATTCGTCAGTGTAATACTATTCTTAATAATCTACTTTATAATTCGATAGAATTTGTGGCTCAATTCCCATTTTTATAACAACTGAAAGTATCATAGCATACCCACGGTATTGTGGTAGTGTACAAGTGCTCCAATCACTAGTTCTCTAAACCAGCATACTGAATGAACTGGCTATGACACTACTGACAACTACTACTAGCTTCTAAGGTCATTGCCAGGGTCATTCCATGTCTGTGGTCAAAAGCCAACTCAGAGAGCACCTGATGACAGCTGGCTGGTCTCAGTGGTCTGCTCCTTGAACTTATGTCACTTCTTGTAAACTAATCCCAGGTTGTTGGACATGTTTGTTGTGTTTTGGTGGCGTCTATTTATGTTCCCAAAGGAAAACTGTGTCTGGAAAAAATTCAAGCCCTATTTTTTGTGTCGGATTTTATTGGCATGAGCCCAAGCCCTAGCCATCATAAGAAGCGAGCACGAGTAAGGCGTCGTGCTCTGTCAAACGTCGGCGTCAGCTCCGGTTTTGTCTTCGTCACCTATGGCGAGTCATTCTAATGATTTTTTTTTCGTGAATTAACAGCCCAAGTAGATTCCAAGCTGGGTTTGCAGCCAAGCCGTCCGATATCTGTTCAGCTTGCGGAAAAAACAGGAGGTCACTGGAGAAGACACTACTGCGGGCAGTATAAAGCAAGCCCCAACCTCCTTCCAAAGATGGAAGTAGCAAACTCCAGTGGTAGTGGGTTTTGCTGGAGTGAAAGGTAAAGTTGCAGAATGGTCTTATAGTATTTGTTTGTGCCATATTTTCAGTGTTTATTTTATATAGTCGAGGCGTTACGTTGAATCTCGGCAGCGTTTGGCTTTTGCCGTTGCTGCAAACAAGTATCTGATTGTAACTATAGTCGAGTCTTTGTCAAGGCCTATTTTATTTTAATAGTTTTTTATACTTGATATTTATTTTCTCTTACAGGTCCCTTTGTGATGAAGGATCTAGTCCTGACCTAATGGACGCCAATGATAGGTCGATTTGAGATATTATTTTGATAAGAATTACTTCGATTATGAACAGGGTTGCAGCGAGCCAATCGTAAAAGGACGTTTGAAAGCTGCTTTTGTTTTTGGCAGAGTATTGAGCTAATACCGTGTATGGGGACTCATTCGCAGAGGGTACAGCTGCCTTTTTTCTCTCTAAACGACGCTCCATCTAAGTGCTAAGAATACTAAAGCTGCTTTAGATAACAGTGCT
>JAMKCH010051831.1:0-10788 GCA_023653785.1 Ophioderma brevispina | reverse complement strand
GCATAATATAAATAGATACTCTACAATGGCGATTCCAAAAAGTACACCAAATTGAGTGTTTTCTCATGGAAAACCCTCTGTACTATTCATTTTTTTTCTTCCTGTAGGCATCCACTGTTTTGTTAGCTCTCATAGAAGAATTACAGTCATTTCGTGATCCACTCGTCTCCCCGTCATCCCCCGATTTACCTCAGAAATTGGTTTTCATATCACCTGAACCATTGGCCCAAGTTATAGTATGCCTAATCTTATGGCAAATTTTATATACTCAGAGAGTCCGAAACTTTGTAAATGTCTCACACTGTCTGGATAAAATATAAGTAATTTTGCAGGGTTATTCCACATTCAAGAAGAGTGAAAACCTTACAGAGTATTAAAAATTTCATCACCAAACAATTCAGGGAACAGTACTGACCTTGAATGTTGCTCTTCCTCCATCCGTTCTCCTGATGGGTTACTGGTTGAGGCACGGGGTGAATCTATGTCCTCTGGTGCATCCACCTGCAACTCTCCAGCAATACCACCGCTCTGTTGTTCCCAGCTATGACACACAGAAAATATATAAACATTATCATATCTTATAGAAATGTTCTTTGTTTGGGTTATTTACTTTATTAAAGAACTTAAAAGGCATTATGTATCAATGTGGGTCATTATGCGTCTTTGCAATTCCCACTAGCGTCTCGATAGTGCCACCTTTCTTCGCGTGCGTATCCATGCTACGATTCCAAGCAACAGCTCTCGTGATTTATGGCTGCGCGACATATAGGCGCAGTGACATTACCTTCAACTTAAGATGAGCCAAACTAACACTATCCTGATCTACTGCATCGTGGTACCCGCAATAAAGTTAAATTCATTTAACAAGATTTGCAGCCAGTTGCGGCAAAAGTGATCAATATATCGTCCGCAACTCACCTTGCAACGAGATATGAACAGACCTTTAGACCACACTGGTATACCATATACTCAGGTGTAGCATCTGGCAGCTATGTATGTCCTGAAATACATTCCCAGATTCAGTGTAACATACAAGACAAGTATGTGCGGCCCCGCCACGCAGAAAACAGGTTCCTAATATAGCACTGTTGAATAAGTGGATACCCTTGCCTACTACATAGGCCTTGAATGTCATCAAGTCACCTTACAATGCATTCTGGGAATATAAAATAAGGAATCGTCAGTAAACCCTAGCAAAGTCAAATAGCTCCATCCAATCTACTATAATTTCAGAACTTTTGTTTCAGGCCATGTTTCCTATGCTGGCCTGCTACCGGATCCTGGTAACGCATGTACTACCTGTCCCAGAGCCGAGTTTTCGGCGGCTAAACCGCACCCCCATTGGTTTTGAAATGAAATCTGATGAGTGTGGTAAGCTGGTTACCCATGTAGAATGAAAAAGAAGTCTACCTACCATGTACAAAGGGCGTCAGCCTGGGAGAGCTATGGCGGGCCCATCTCAGCACATGTTTGCCTTGCATGGTGGGCTGGTTTCCCAATGGGCAAAGGCTTATGCCCCCATCCGCCGAAAACTGTGATTGACGTCAGGAAGGGCATCCGGCTCAATAATCTTGCACCAATAAATCCTCACAAGCAGTATTGCTGATTTGGGTTATCCTGCCACCCCCGTTATCGGGTACAAAACCCTGATTTAAAACCTTTGGTGTAACTAATTACAATTTTTTACCTTCGTTGGTTGCTTCTGTACCGGTGTAACAAAACCCTGGCCTCCAGTTGTTTGACTTGCATCATCGGTGTTACCCTGTGTTTCGCTTTTCGATGACACGCAGCTTCACTTTTTGAACGTCTGGAAGTGCTTTCTTGGTTTGGTTTGATGTGGTGCCAGAAGTGGACTGAGCATCTGTGTTTGCTGCGGTGGAAGTTGTCTGATTTTTATTGGCCTGATGCAGAGCTGCTCACTACCATCGGCTGGTGTTAAATACATTTTAATATTGATGAGAGTCCCTTGCACAGTGCACGCCTCTAATTTGAATACTTGACATGCAGGTACACATGGTTAATACTGCATCATGCATGTCGCATTTGTATGCTATGCAATTCAGGCAGCATGATGGTCCCATTGCGATATGACTTTGGCTCCCATTGTTGAAACATTTGTTTTCAAGAGCGTGCAATTAATTTAAATGAATAAAAAAAAATGATGTAACAATATTTTTGACACAAAAATGATGTTGGATAAAAGCAAAAATCATGCAATTCAAATAAGATTGAAATTTTTTGTTTGTTTTGGTCAACTTAGATGGTGTCATACGGACGGCATCACATATTTTAATTGTGGTGATACTGGCTAAACACCGGCATTCACCACTCAGATGGCCAAAACAAAAGATCTCATCTTTTATCCTCTGAATGTCATTCACAAATAGTTGGAAATAAAAAACACCTGTTTCCTTTTTTGTTGTGTTCTTCTTTTAATGAATTCACACAATTTTTTTTCAAATGAATACATCCTGCCATCAGAATAGTGACAAACGCTGCGTTGAGGGTTTTAGTAACCTCACGATACCACAGTCTCAGGTACCATGCAAAGATAAGTTGTTGGTATCCATGGGCCTTAGCCTATTGGCTATGAATATTTTCCTTAATACCCTGTAAGTCAAATTTCAGTACGAAAAAGTTACATTTGCTTTTGCGGGTTAGTAAACACCAAGTACCACAGGTTACCATGCATAGATAAATTGTGTGGTATTCCTCGGGCTTAAAGGCTGACTCATGAGATTTCGAAATATACTTTGTCTGAGAATTAAATTAGAATAGCCAGCAGACCAAAGATATCACCTAAATGCTGAATTCCAAAGTCTGAGATGAATCAGATTTTTCGTTTTCATGCGTAAACTTTAGGTATAAAATACAGGGCATAGATACTGTGGCAGAACAAAAAAATTCGGATCCGGAAATTTATGACCAAAGATGTGATTTTCTTATGAAGGACTTCGATTTGAGCTTAGGCTATTGCACACAGTGATTAGTTATATGGACAAGCTTATGTTCATGCAAAACCCTTATTGGTTTGAAATTGAGGGCTCCCTCCTCGAAATCTTTGAGTCGGGCTTTAAGATTTGTTGGCGGCTATGAATTCATTAAATAACCCTTTAAATGAAGTTCATTAGGAGTATGATTTCCTTACCTGTTGGTAGGGCATCCTCTGATTGTATGTTGACTCTCCTTTGGCTATGATGGGCATCACAAATTCAAACACCAGCAGCAGTGGGTGGTTTGTTTGCCAGGTTGTGTCTGCAGATTTCAGCTTATCTGCTATGTTTCCAGAAGTCTGTTAGTGGGTATGGCACACCATCATAACCACTTGAAAAAGAGTAAATGAGAAGAAGTACATGATGGGGGGCATGACAACCACAAGACATTTCATTGAGGTTCTTTCAATGGCACAAATTAATGAGATGAAACCATGATTCTATATTATAATAGCCCACATGAATCTGTCTGTCTGTCTTCCGTCCCTAGGCCGGAGGTCGTACGGTAAAAAACTTGGTGGGAGGTGAAGCTTGGGCCGGGTCAATCAAGTTTGATTGGTAAGGTCGGATATGCACCGCCACAAGCCTGGGTAATCGCGAAAACGTTTTTCAAACAATAGTGCTTTAAAAAAGCCCGGTGATCACGAAACCCAGTTAAAGAACCGCCTAGTATTCTGTAATATTGTAAGAAAAAACAAAATCACCAGAATTACCTTTTACTTTTTGAAACTAGGTATTTGTCACATACCATATTGGTCTCCTATCACATACACAAGGAGCATACGTTTTCCAAAAAGGGTGCCACTGCGCATTTTAGAAGCATTGATCTTCTTGCGTGTCCACATGTCCATTAATAATGGCTTGTGGTGGTGTCAGGATTTATTCAACTGAGGTTAGCTGATCCGGGGCCGCGTGTATCATGGTACGGACACTCCTAACATGGCCCACTTTTTTTGAGACTGGGGGGGATTGGGACAGTCAGGTTTACATGATACTGACTGCACTGTACATGTACCTTTTATGACTCTCTGTACACGGGACTGATGGCTTAACGTCCCCTCCGCAGGACGGGATTGCTTTCATGAATCATTTGCTAATTCCAAGTGAACCATGGAGAGAGCGGTATTTAGCTCGTATCCAGATTAATCCAGATGGAGCACCCTAATAAATACCAGCAAGTGACCCCAACTGTGATTCAACCCGGGATTTTTTTTTTATATATATTTGCGCCACAGTCAAGCACCTAACTGCTAGGCCACCTCTCCCGCAGTGATAAACTAGTTCTGTAAGCTTAATACGGGAAAGAAAACATGATAAAGTCGATCAGGGTTCAACAAATACATGGTCTCACCAAGTACAGATCACATTATCTGTAACACAGATTTTTATTGCTACCAAATTTGTATCTGTCAAGAGCATTTTCATTCATAAGTGTGATGTAACTTAGTTTCTCTATGAAGGAATTGGTTATGAATGTTGAATGGAGCTTGGCCTGCTAAGTATGATGAGACTGTGAGACAAATCTTGATTTAAGCTCACTCTCATAATTGCACATAAAATGCGGGCATTTTTGCTTAAAGGCAATTCGGGGACCGTGATTAACGACCAACCCATGATCTGAAAGTTTGTGGGTTTGAGTCCCTACACCAATCAACAAAGGCCAGGAAATATCATATTTTCAATGCGGTTCTGAGCTTTAGGGGGCAAATGACTAATTTTATGTACACATATTTTAGTGGCCAAATACTGTTTAATACAGTACGGTTTAAATAACGAGAAGATTTTGCATTGGGCTGGGCCTAACTGGCTTAATCATTGAAATTATACAAATATGGACTGCTCTGAGGGAAATGGTGCAAAATAACTACCACAGGTGACTGGGACCGTGAGCCTAACTTTTTCCCGAACCATGTCTAGGGAAAAATAGCCCACAGTCTGCAGTCACCGAGGGGAGATCTTTTGCACCGTTTCACGAATATAAGAGCAGTCAATATTTGTTTTACTAACATATAAAAAATATTTCTGTCATTGAAAAACTTGCCAAGTCCTCCGTCCAGATCATCTGCCACGGCAAACCTCAAGGCTATTCAAGATCCAATGCAGGGAAAAATGTTCCCATAAAAATAACTTTTCCCTGTGATGGGAATAGTACTTTTTATGGGAACTTTTTACCTCCTGTGAACTTTTGGGGAACATGTCTCAAATATTTTATGTCACATGATTAGAGTATCCACCAATTCAAATGACAGAAATATTTTTATGTGTTATATAATAATCATTCAATAGAGCAACTACCATCTATCATCCCAGTAAATAACTAATACCGTGTAATATGCATTGGTACCAGTCTTGGAATATAGCATCAGCAAACCTTCTTTGCACTCTCCGTAATTACATCAATCACAGTGCAAAAATCATGGCGAAAGTACAGAACCTTTACCTTCACCTCAAACTCGGACAAATCATACCCCACTCTTAACTCTGTCTTTGCTCCTTCATAAAAACTTATCACTGCTTCTAACCAATTTTTTTTTTTTTTTTTTTTTTTTTTTTTTATTTTTTTGTTCCCTTCTGGTCTCCCCTCTTCTCATTGCCCACTCCATCATTTCCTCGGTACCCTATCAAATGCCTTCTCCTATTCTACAAACATATACAGCTTCTTCCTTTAGCCGATATTCCTCTTGCAACCTCAAAATAAACCCTGCATCTATCATTCCCAGCTGGCATAACCCAACTTGCATCTCATACACTTCCACTATCTTCCAAAACCTATTCTCTAGAACCCTCTCCACAAATTTCTATTGCATGCGCCAACAACTTCACACCTCTATATGAACACCCACAAACTCATTGAACTACCTTCCCTTTACAAATTGGAAACTAGTCACACTCACTGCCCTCCTCCAGCATCCCTATCCATCTAACACTTTCTGACACCCAACTTTATCGTCACACCAATCCCTATCTCTCCTCTCGCAATAATCATCAAAACATCATTAAAGCATATATAAAAAGTCTGTTTATTATACTTTCTGCACGCAGGTATGACAGGTTTAATTTTTCGACAGGTTTGGAATTGTTTTATGAGGAAGGAAAAATCCAATTAGACACTGAAATCTTGCCTAAATAACACAATGGGTGTAAGCAAGACTATAGGCATATCTATTAAGTATACATGGACTGTCGCAAACATGGCAAGGAATTTCCGGAAAGCATTTAGGTATGAGACTACTTCAGTGGAAATTACACTCACCTTTACTAAGCACACTTAATAAGTGTGGAGATAGGCTTCTCCTCCATTTCCTCAATAAGATCAAATAACGGGAGTTTTGATTGGCTGTAATGCTGAAGCCTGATTGCTGTAATTTGTAGATCCCTGCCTTGTTCCGATTCTACCAGCCTCCATCCGCCGTCCTTGATTTCAATATCCACATCGAACGGTATACCTTGGGTTAAGTCTAAATAGGGGTAGCAACAGAGGAACAATTTAAGAAGGAAGTTTTCCTCTGTGCATTCAAACAAACAGAAATTCTTTATAAATGACTTGCAGAAATACCCTTTCAAATGATGAAACTGATAGCATTAAGATTTACATATTGATTTACACGGTCATGGTTTGCATTCAGACTATATCCTGTGCATTGGGCCGACATCTGGCGACAATCACCGATATACTACTCGCTGGACGACACCACAATGTACAAGGCTTGGAATCGCAGGTATCCCGGCAGATGCCTCAGCAATGACCAATCAAGTTCAATCAAATAAAGGATGATACACATTATATGGATTCAAATGGACAGAGCCTATCTTTGTACGTGACCAGTAAAAATAAAAAATAGTAGCTTGCCCATCATCACAAAAGTGATTGTAATTAATCAGGTACCCATATGAAAGCTGGATTTGATAAATTAGAACATCCAATCAATTTCATGCAGCTATCGCACACACTCCAATTAAAATGATGTTCTAATTAACAACTTACAAAAAAGTTTCTTTGGTTTGAAAACTGTCAACACGAGCGAAAAGCGAATGGTGTTCTAACTTCAAAATCCAAACTAGAACGTAGTTTCAAGTTGAAATATAAGCATACTTTCAAAACCTGGCCGAAGAGAGATAATTTGACCTGTGACCTCAAAATTAAAAGTGTTCAAATCTGTCAAAGGTGGCACAGTGGTGGATTCTTCAAATAGACACCTTGGTCTAATCTGCATTAATACGCAAAGCCACCCATACTATGGTCTTCAATGAGGTCGTATTCGGCCATTAAGTTTCTCACCTGCAGGATCACCATTTATCCACATGCCATCATAGGTAATTCCTGAGCTGTGTAGCATAGTACCTTCACATTGTATAAATCATTTCGCCACTGGCCCTGTGTCAGTAAAAAAAATACTTAATATAATAATAGGTCTGCTCAATAAATACAGCCAGATCCTCAATTTGGTGCCACCATGTCATTTTCAGTGTTTGGATTGATGTTGTGGAAAATCCGAATTTGTTAAAAAATCCTAAAAACAGTGTAAATTGGAACTAAAAGCTTAAAATTGACTGAAATTAAAGCACTCCACTCTAATAAGGCCCCCTTATTTCTATTTTTTTTTTTTACTAATGCAAAATCATGCCATAAATGCAAGAACCCGCGATAATTAACATTTTACTGTTCAAAATTGGTGCCATTTGCACCTTCAAAAAAAAAACAAAAAAAAGAAACTGGCTATTTGAGCAATTCACCCTTTGTGTTAAGGTCATGTGTCGTATAGTGGGACACCTGATTTTGGGAGGACGTTACTTATCACTAACTTTTTTGGTTTAGCAAAGTGCCACAAGATAAATAATTGTCCAACTTTCATAAATTTGGGTTTTTATTTTAAAGCCATTTAATTCTCTTTTCAAAATGCAACTTAATTTTTTCACATACTTTTTCATTGTCGTTTTAATAATCAAAATGATACGGAGGCAAACTGTGGGCAGGAGCCCGGGGCAGGAGCCGCGGTGCAGTCCTCCTGTGTTAAGTCTATGGGAATTTGGGTTTTGACATGCTGACTATTTTTCAAATGGCTGTAAAATGCAAACAACTAGGGATATGGAGATTTTTTCTCGTGCACAAGTTCCATAATTATCTAATATAAAAATCCAAGTACTTAATCAAATTCAACACTATTTAATGACTAATTATGACTTGATTTATTAATATTAACAGCAGCCCACAAGTAATGCAAATCGTTTTCAAAATACACAAAAAGGAAAAAACTAAAAAATCCCAAAAATAAAAAAAATAAATGCTTTAATTCAATCAACATAGTTAATTAAAGACCAAACTAAGTATTCCTTTTCCACTAGTTAAATAATAACACTGACTTAGTTACCAATGAACTAATTAATGTACTAATTAAATAAATTTCGTCATTGATAGGCCTATCGCCGGTTGAGACGATGGTCAGAATTTCATACTAAAAATTACAAACAATCAGTGATGCTGATGTGTAAGAAGACAGAAGTAGGGTCCAATAGCAAGTGTATACATGTTGGAATTGAGTTCAAGAGGCCAATTCTATCACCACTAGATCATATGACAAATTTGTTTATATAGCATAATACATGTACCATAGTCATTTTGAACACCCTGGATGTGTTTCACATTGAAAGTGTTCTGTATGGTCATCTGTAGTACATGTTAATATTAAATACATTAACTGATCAAAATTAAAGGACCTCAGCCCACAACAGTTGATTATAGGTACAAAGCCTAAAATATGTATACGTAATATGGGCCTCAGACAAGTTGATATCTACAATTTCATGCCACCCGTAACAAAAAAATACTTTATTACCTGTCCAGATCTTGTTATGATTCTTTCTGAAGATTTCCAGCAAGTACCAATGCTTTCTTACTGTTTATATGGATCATTTTGTACTTCTGAATAAACGCATGTTATTTTTTTGCCAAAAGGTGTCCATTTTTGGCCACCCTGTTATTACTTGTTACCAATAAGCTGAATATATATAACCCAAATTTGAATGGTTTGAAAGCCTATAGTTCTGCCTGGAAGAATATAATTATCTTGCAGGTTCTACTTGTCTTCAAGATTTTTAATCAGGTTAACATAGTTAAGTGAAAAAAGGTGTTTTTTTGGTTTTGCACCCTATATGTTTTATCGCCACCGGTATACAACGTCAATATTGCAAATAAGAGTCCTTACACTTCAGCTTTCAGAAAATGTATGGTTTTTGTTTATAGCTGTTTGTAAAATTAATTTTAAACTGTTTATGACTATTCAAAATATAGAAATTATTGATGAATTTAACTTGATTTCCATTGATTGTACGCAGGGGTCCCACTATACGAACATGACCTAATGATTGTGTGAAAACAGTATTGTTTTTCTTAACTCACGTGATTTGGAAATCTCCTTTTCCAATGTCGGATTAATTACACATTGCATCATCTTGGTTGCACAAGATGACCCCAAAACTAAATACACAAATTTCTATTTCAAGGCGATCTATGGTGAAATCACTACCAATGACGTCACCGGCGATCCCGTCATGCTCGTCCTCTTTCCAGCAACCCCATAGCTCACCACTCGGGCGACAAAACCAGTGGGGCGGGGTGGGAAGGGATCGACATTGAAAAAAGAAGGATTTCCAAATAAAGGGAGTTAAGAAACAATACTGTTTTTCAAACAAACTCCCTCATATTTGAAATCTCCTTGGGTAAATTTCCAATGCGGATAATTACACATTGCATCGAACATTGAAAAACCCCTTTTTCAAAACTAGCACCGACCATTGGCCGGAGGTAGGTGTCGCCCGAAAAAGAGACTAACACGATTCGAATAGAAACCCCAAGCGTAGAACGAACCGGAAGGTGTACCCTCAAAGGGCGGCCGCAGGTAAGCACCACCCTAGGATACAGAAGTGCGGGAAAGCTACTAAAGGCCTAGAACAAGTAAGTAGGCCCCGCTTTCGGCTCCCACGTCCACCGTATAAGTTTAATTCCGTAAGCCCGGGAATCGACTTACCTTGAACCAATCATGCTCACGCTGTTCGAGGACGGCGCGAGAAAAAACCGCCGGCCTCGGACTCATATCCTTCATGTATTTGTTATGAAGGAATTGGAATGAGCGCCAGCCACCAGTATTTTGATTTGGTCTAGGCGGACGGCCGCGGGTTGAAGGCAGGCGAGAAAACTTGCTCCGCTTGGTGGAATGAGCCGTAGCACGTTCACCGGCGTTCACCGCATTGGCATGGTTGATAACCTCGCAGACCCAACGTGCCAGAGTCTCTTTCGAGGCAGCCGTGAGGGAGGTTTTTCGTGGTTATCAACACACAGCCTGCTCTACCCTACCACGAAGGGTCTTCGTAAGGACAAACAGTCGAGTTCCTCTCGACTGAAGAAACCTACTGACATGTCCGGGTAAGAACAATGGCGGGGGCTTGAAGCCAGGCGTTCATTTTTGGAAGGAAAACACAGGCGGAATGGAGGGTGCACCGCGACGAAAAGTCCAAACCTATGAATTTCCCACCGACAGTGCGTGTAATTCTGGGCACGACGGCTCCCCCCCTCGATGCTCTTCCCCCGGACGCCATCGCCAGTAGGAAAATAGTTTTGGACGTAAACAGCGGAAGGACTGGCGGAACCCATCGGCTAATACGGTACACCTGTCAAAAACTCCGTAGGGAGGTTGGCAAGTACCACCCAAGCCATAAACTGGCCCGTTGGCGGCCTGGGTGTTTGTTAAAAAGCCAAGTAGAGGCGATTCAAAGACTCCTCACCTTTCGGACAGCCCCA
>JAMKCH010051830.1:0-70598 GCA_023653785.1 Ophioderma brevispina | reverse complement strand
TCATGACCACACATAATTTATGACCCATGTGTAATTTCTGATCGAAAATTTGCAATACAATTCATAAATAATTAAAATAATTAATTGTTTTGTATCAAATTTCGCCACCCGGCCACGTGCATCCAGGGCAGCGGTCTCCATGTTGCAAAGCTAGGTACGATCTTGCTAAAATGCAGCCTGCTAAAATGACATATTTTTGCAATTATACCACACAGCGATTTATTTAGATTTCAAATCTAGGTTTGTTATTTTTAAATGATTTTTAAAAAAATAATCCGGACTTAATTACCGTTGTTTATTCGTGTTTACTTGCAATTGTCAGCACCCCTCTCGATTAACATGAATGGAACTGTTGTTTACTGCAATTTGGATTGATCCATTTAATTTATGGGGGTGAGGTTGTTGCTTTACTGTAAATACTCAATCGGGAGCGAACACAAAAGCGATATAATACAAATTGCCTAGACAGTGTCGCTGTGCTGATGTGCAGATTGACATGCTTGCGGCATATTTGGATTCTTAATGCTTGTTAATATGAATTGTTTTAAAGGGTCGCCCGGGATTATAGACATTGATTTTTTTGTATTTTTATCGACATGATCGATAGACGGATTTATTTACACTTCTGTAAAATGGATATGGTTGTTTACCTGGACCCTCTAGGTGCGTAATTACATGGATTCGGTACATTTTCAGAGTGGATTCAGCGCGGAAAATGCTGATTTTTCGGTGCATGGAAAAACGCGGAATTGTCGAAAAGCGCACATGGAAATTGGGTTTTCTAAACATGGATTCTCCCAGACCCTTCATTTGGCCCACCATTGCAACTAGCCCAAAACGTACGGAAAAGATGAAATAATTGGCCCTGGTCTTGAAAGACCCTCTTTGGCTCACAGACAGGTATGGTTGAGAAGCTCCACTCTGTGCCTTTGTAAGCCACAACTAATTTAGCAGAGACAAGCAAATCTTGGGTGAACTATAAATCCTTTTAGTTGCCATGGCTTTTTTGAAAGGCATTATACTTAGTGTTATGTACACACAATTTCGGATTTAATGGATTGTTTTATTACCTGCCAGCCTAGATCCCAGAAGAAATACATTAGAAATATAGTTTGTTCCTTGGATGACTGATTTTGGTCATTTGGCACAGGTGTTAAATTGAAATTTATTCATTGATTATCTTTAATCTCTTCCTTAAATTTCACACAACTGTTTTAAAGTCTCATTATGGCAAAACCAGAATAAAACAAAAAATTTAAATGGCGACACACTTTGACAACTGATTTGCATTATTCATACCACTGACTTCTTCCTGTATAAATTTTACGAAATTTCATTGCAGGTAAATGTAGTTTAACATGTCTCTCTATGAGGAAATGGCACGTAGAGGGCACTATAACATACTAATCCTGACCTTTTGTAGGCCTATATGGCAACATTCCAGCAATGGATTTTTCTGATTTTTGCAGAGGTAAAGCTCTTGCATGTCCCCACTTATATCGGTTGTCAAAAGTGTATCGCCACTGATTGAAATTGCTCTGAAAATAAAAGAGACAATTTGCCCCTTAATTTTTAACTGATGAAAACAAATTGGGTGTGCAAAAGTTTACAAATTGTGTCGCCAAACGAATAGTGACTGGCACCCCTTATTGATAATTCCTGGATCTGCCCCTGAATACTGTACTTTTAAGTGTTTTCACCAAGTTTTTGTTGATATTACGGGGTTTATTAAAGTGTGTGTTAAAGTTATTGATTCTCCTTTGCTTTTTAAACCTTGTTATCTTGTTTTGAATATCAAATGCAGGTCACGGAATGAATTCGAACGTGAATCCCGCAAGATTCCTGATCCAAACCCACTATCAGAAGTTGTCAACAGATTCAGTGGAAATTATGGATTTGATTCAGGAAGAAACAATCCCAATTTGATTCCACTTGGGAAGCAGCGCCAGATTGGATCTGCTTCAACTACTTCAGTAAACAAAGTTTCAAAGGAGCAGCCAGACTACCATGGGGAATCAGATAGAAGGGCATCTCCTGTAAAGATGTCTGCTAAGATTGGAGAACATGAACATTTGAGAGCACGTTCAAAGACACCTCCTTACAGAAGACGACCGATTGGGCCACATACTCCCCCAGGAGAACCACCAAATGCAGAACATTCACAAATGACAGATAATGAAACTGAAAAGCCCAAATCACAAAACAGGACCCATTCTCCTACATCAAGGAAGTCCAAATCAAAGGAAAGGTCTCACTCTCCAGGACATTCTTCACCAAGGAAAATAGGAAGACCCAAATCACATGAACGAACCAATCACGAGAGACATGCTCGAGACAATAGCCAGTCAAATATGAAATCAAGTAGAAGACATGAGAGAGATATTTCCAGTGATCGTATCAGGTCAGAGAGGAAGAGAAAGCGAAGTTTTGAAGATAACAATGTGGTTACTAGAGCTAGGTTAGATAAGGAAAAGGCAGATGTGAGCAGAAAGAACAAGGATGATTATAAAAGTCATAGAGAGGAAGTGAGTAGGATTAGAGGAACAAGAGAATCAGTCAGACATCACGAGATTGAAAAAAGAAGGCGGTCTCCTGAAAAAGCACGCAACATTCTAAACAGATTGCAAAATTCACCAAGAAGGAAGAGTCATAGCAGAAAATCAGTTGATCGAGACATGGAAGATGAAGAATGGCTCAGGAAGCGACACAATTCTGAGGTAGCAAGAAAATCTGTGAAAAGGGCTAAAGAAGCCCTTTATAAACCAAAGTATTCTCCACCTGGTGACAGTAGGAGTTCTAGTGATAAAATGGACTGGATAAGGTCAAGAAGAGCACTTCGATCTAGATCAAGAAGTGTTGTTCGAATGTTTTCATCTAAAGATGAAAGTAGGAGCTCTAGTGATAATATGGACTGGATAAGATCAAGAAGAGCACTTCGATCTAGATCAAGAAGCGTTGTTCGAAAGCTGTCCCCTGAGAGGACAGTCCATAGAAACAGAGAAAGTCCAAGAGAATGTTTAGACAGACTTAAATCTAAGAGTAGTTCTAAGTCAGAGAGAGATGCTGTGAAAACAAGCAAGAAAGGTGCTGATATGCCATCAAGACGACGCTCTGAGACAAAAAGAAGTTCAGTCTGTGATGAAAGTAACGAAAGAACTAAAGGTAGAGAGATCAAAGATCTTGAGGAAGGCGAGTTGTCTTCAGATGGAGAACCATCTGTTTCCAACATTGTGTCCAAACAAGAAGAAAGAAAAGCTCATAAAGGTAATGGTAGTACACATGTAATAGAAGACAAATCCACTTCCAAAGTATCACGAGAGACTGAAAACAAAGGTGTTGAGAAACGTGACAGGACAGCAGCAAACAATGTTGAACTCTGCAGTAAAATTGATTCAACAAAAATGCCAACAATGTGGATGAGACCCCCAAGAATTTGAACACCCTTGAAAACAAAGATGAGAATATGTTTGTATCTGATTTACACAAAGAAAAAGGTACTTCCATACCATCAGTGATTGAGAAAGAATCTAATGAAGTTACACAATTATCTGAAGATCAGTCAATCACCAAAGGAGGGGATGAACCTGAACAACATAAGGCAAGAACTGAGGATAAAGGTAACGATGCAGAAGTGAAATATACAAAACATACTGAATCACTGCAGAATTTGGTAGACCAGAAACAAAAAGTATCAACCAGTATTCTAGAAGATAAAAGTCAGGAATGCCTTCCCAATTTAGGCAAGACAAAAACTATTGAGGTAATTGGTTTACAAAGTGTTGATGTGAATTCTGATCAAAGCACCCCAGGCATTTCCAAGCAACACGGAAGCAAACTTGATGTAATAAAAGAACCTGCTATAACAGAACCAGAAATTGAAATATTTGTAAGCGCTGAAGAGGAGGTACAATTGATAGGTGAAGATATATCCAGTCCAAAATCAGGATGTACTGTTGAATATATAGATTCTTGTATTGAGAATGCCAAAGAAAAGAAGAGAAATTTTTCTGGTGAAAAGATGCCTGCCAAAGAAGTTAGCTTACCAGTTGAACAGGAGTCAACAGGGCCTGGTATGAAAAAGAGAAAGAGAAGTTTGGCTGATAGTCCACACAAAAATGAAGTTATTAATAAGAAATTGAGGAAAGAAACCTCACCGGAAAAATCAAATTCAGAAATATCGGTGCCTGAAAGTAAGGAAACTTCTAAAATTAGTGTGCCATTTGAAATACCTGAAATAATTAATTCTGTGTCAAGCATTTCAGATTGCAGTCAGGACAATGTTAAACGACAAGAGGCTGTTCCAAACCTTGCCATTGGTAGCCAAGAAAAATATACCATTGCAGAGAAAAATTCATTGCAGCCTGTAATCAAAAACCAAAGTTTGATAGCAGAAAATACGGCCCAGTCTAGAGACAATGCTGAAGAAATTGTCAGTAAACAGAAGTCCGCTCTCATAGATCGTAGTCAGCACAGTGACCAAATGAATTTGTTGCAGCCTTCAGCCAAAGAACAAAATGAAGTAGCAGAACAATTGGATAAACCTGGAGACAACACGGAAGACAGCATCAGTAATGACATCCAAGAAAAACATACCATTACAGAGAAAAGAAGTTTGTTGCAGCCATTGACCAAGACCACAATGTAATAGCAGAGATGTCGTCTGAGTCTGGAGACACAAATGCAGTAAATGGAAGTAAAGAGAGGGATCCTATTTTAGATAAAAGCCAGAACAGTGTTAAACATCAAGTGGTGGATCCAAAGCTTGACAGAGACAGTCAAGAAAAAAAGCCCTCAAACAATGAACAGAATGTGGTAGCAGAAAATTTGGCTGAATCGGGAGACAAAGCTGAAGAAAACATCAGTAAAAAGAGACCTACTATCTTAAATAACACTCAGGGCAGTTTGGAACATCAGATGGTGGTTCCAAAGCTTGCCAGGGAGAGCCAAGAAAAATATACTAATATAGACAAAAGCAGTTTGTTACAGCTTTCAACCAAAGACCAAAATTTACTAGCAGAAAATTTAGCTGAGTCCAGAGACAAAACTGAAGAAGCCAAAGGTAAAAAGAGGGCTCCTACTCCACCAAATGTACCACCTATTGCAGTTATCAAAGTAGCTGTCACATTATGTGATGATTCTATACCTGATGACTTCTCTACTCAGAAAGGTGAAGCAGATTCTCACCAGAAAGAGGAAGTTCAAATGGCATCTCTGCAACCCCCCGAAAAGGAAGACAGCAGATCAATCAGCCCACCCCTAACATATGAGTTCTCGTCACATTTCATAGAAACTATTGACACACCGATGATGGAGCGCAGTAATACGAAGTTAGATATATCTGAAAGTGATGGTCATTTAAGTCAACATAGTGAAAGTGTTAACAGCAACAGCTCTTCTAGCACCATGACTGGGGATTTGAGAAGAGTTTCAGATGGCATAGAAAAACTTATTGAGGATAACAGTGTTCAAAAGGATAAAAGTAAACTTGCATCTAAGAAAGAACTTCAAGGAGAAGGTGTTTCAGTGGACCATGACAACAATGTTAAAAGTGGCAAAAAGGGGCTATCCCTATCGCAAGAGGATATTAAGAGACTCGAGACAGTGGCTGAAAAAGCTCTTGATTTTATCTTTGCAAGTAGATTCCCGCAAACAATTCAAAAGCTTAAGGAATGTAGACTGAAGAAAACTTGCAAAACAAGCACAAACTGTGATATTTCACCAAAAAATAAGAAACAATGTGTTTCGGCAGGTGCTACGGAGCACCCCATAAAGGGCACTGAAGTGACTGAAAATACACTTGCAAATAAGGCAGATATTGTTTCAGATGTTACTTTGCCATGTGTTTTGAAAAATGTGATAAAAGAATCTAGCTCCATCAGTGCTGATCCAAAAAGCAATATTGACACGAAATTAGAACCCAAGTTTGAAAACCAAGAATTTCATGTCATTTCTTCAACAAAGGTTTTGTCAAGTGCAAATGAATTAACTGACAAAAGAATATCAAGTGAACATTCTCCTGAAAAGGTTTCCGGCCAGGAATTGCATAGTCAAAATTTGAATTCATCTACAGATGCCGACAAAGTCGTCTTCAAAGAGCCAGTTGCAAAGTCAGAAGAGAAGGCTTCTAAACCTCAGAGTATAGTACCCGACTCCAAAGATTATATTGATCACATTGACGATATTGTAGAACTTCATCCTTCTGATACCAGCTTGATTGATGATGTGTTTCAGGAATCAGATGAAACACCTGTAGCAAGTATGTCAAAGTCACCAGCTTCAGACAATATGGATCAAACATTGAACAGTTGCATATGACATCAACACCAAAAGAAAAGTTGTCTGAATCAAGGTCAGGCAGAGACTCTTGTAAAAAGAAAATGTTTTCACCATTGGTTGAGAATGACCGATTAAAGCACAAAGATAAGAGTTCAACAGAATCTAGTAGCCATAGAACATGCACAATGAGAAGTAAACGGTCAAGGTCTAGTGAGAGTAGCTTCTCCAAGGTACCTAGAGAAAGAGAAAGGCACCGAGAGCATATCTCATTGTCAAGATCTCATTCAACACCCAAAACAGTAAAAGAACACACAAGAGGAAATAAAACACTTAGTGAGAAAGAGAGGAGAACCACACGTCCATGCGATGACAGAGGGAGGTTAAGGAAAGATCCTACTGTGAATTATTCCAACCATGACCGGTGTAGAGATAGCCATGACACAAGCAGGCGAGATGACAAATCAAGGTCTTCCAAGCATGATTCTAAGTCTATGAAAAGAAATCGGATAGGGAAACATCAGGTAGAGATAGACTTAGTAATGAAAGAACAAGAACTTCAAGCAGTGATAGTATCAAATCAATCATTAGAAGCGTGTCATTGCAGATTGCCTCACAAATTGACAAGGTGAAATCCATAAAGAAATGCAGACAACCTGATGAACCCAAACCTCACCCTAGAGTAGAAAGAAACAAACTTGGGCCCTGGGGTTTTGTTTTCATTTGAAGAAAATAATGTGCAAAAAGAAAGCCCAAGAAAATCAAACACTTCAACATCTTGCCCTGTCTCAAAATTGGAAGAAGACAAAAGCAAAGGTGATGTATGTGTTGTCAAAATAACTAATGAGGATTCGCTCTCAGAAGGTGAAATTGTGAGCGACGCAGAGTCGGATACTGGACTGGGGAAAACTGTAAAAGATAAAAGGTCTTTAGATTCTGGAGTGTCAGAAAGAGACCATAGTCAGAATTATGTCTCAAACAGAGGTAGAGGAAGTAGAGAGCCAGTGCGCAAGTCACCACGGTATGTGTCAAGAACAGACAGAGATAGGAGGAGAAGAGATACAGAGGCAGCGAGGGAAGAAAGACCAAAACCAAGCCGTCAAACAAGAAATACTGCCAGGAAAAGGAGACCTTGATCAAATAGGTAATTTACAAGTGCAGGTTCCCAGAAATGAAATACACTATTCTTGTTCTTATTCAAACATCAAAATGATACTTGTTTGTTAGATGTCATGATCTGCATCAGGTTTGATGGAGAGTGACCTTTGATCTCATATCCAGGTTACAGTCAATTTTGAAATCGCTGATGGCTGACAGATTTTAAGGCATGGGCTATTATGTTTACCTTGCATATTACTGTCCTATTTCGTTAAAGGACAAAATTTCTTATCTGTGTAGATATAAAGACCCCACAAAACGTAACTCGGTCATTATTATGCCTGTGACGTTAAACTTATAAATCATAATTGGTATTTGAAGACAATGGGAGAAAAACATTGCCTTACAATAATTTTGACACCTCATGCTTTACAAATTAACAGAGCATTGTGGTCTTTGTGTAAGTTTGAAGGTGAAGAGTACACATTTTCATTATGTGATTAACCTGGTATGTTGTAATTGGATGGTGCACCTTTAAAGGGACATAATGGCATAAAAAAAATGACATAATGAAAAGGACCCTTACTGAAATCACTTCCACGAGTTTGAAAACAATTTGGATGTTTACATTCTGTAAAACGGTAAAAACTAGCACTACTTTCGGCCTCGGTCACTGTATATTACACTATCAGCAGAGGTCGCGAAAGCCTTCGGCCTCGCTCCTCAGCCTTCGGCTTCGGCTCGGCCTTCGGCCTTGCCTGCCTAGGGCCACATAGTGCGGCTAGGTAAAAACAGTTTTTTTTTTTTTTTTTTTTGGGGGGGAGGTGGCAGTTTGTGGCAATTTCTGGAACAAAAAAGCAAGGTGTTCACATCCCTGACAGAATTTACAGTGTATCTAGCATGTTTTGCAACACAATTCAAAAGCATTCAGACCGGGATTCAGGCATTGTATTTTAGGCTTGTAGTAAGATATTGATCTGGCAAGTGAAAGATGGATTAGCCGGGATTAGCACATACACAATAGCAATGGTCTGTGAGCTGATGACAACATGCTTTTAAAGTTTGGCTTGTTCCAGAAATTTCCTTGTTCCAGAAATTGCCACAAACTGCCACCTCCCCTGGAACTCTTCCTGTTTTTGTGGGCCGCCAGCTATAGCTGGCAGGACCACTTAGCAATCCGTTGTGCGTGTGTATGTGTGTGTGGATGTGTGTGTCACAAATTGTTAAGTTTTTTTTTAAATTGACCTCAATTGAAAAGTTTCACTTCAATTGGAACCAAACTTCTGTCATAGGTGCACAATGGAATCCCTCATATGTTGATGAGGTCAACGGTCATGTTGCAAGGTCAAAGGTCATGTGAGGTCAAGTTGAAAAAATGGGCTAAAATGTAAAATTGATCTAAATTGAAAACTTGAAGTTCAATTGGAACCAAACTTTTGTCATAGGTGCACCATGCGATCCCTCATATGTTGATGAGATCAAAGGTCACATGCCAGGGTCAAAGGTCATGGGGCGGCCCACAGCTTATATTCTTTGAATATAGCGAGCGCGAAAGCCGAGAACAGCGAAATTCTAGTTACAGAATGTACTAGAACATACACATGCTGGGATCAAATGCATGATACAAAGATTATACTGAATATATAATTAACTGAATATTTACGAAATTGAAGGAATTACCAGTTTTGGCCCACCCAGATGTGACAAACTGTTAATTCTTTCAATTTTATATATATATTCAGTTTGTATCACACATTTGATCCCCAGTGTGCATATATTTCTTGTACATGTTTTGTGACCCTCATTGCTGTTAAAGCAATAACTAGCATATTTTTCTGAAGAGCACCCCCCCCCCAATTTTTACAAAAATTTAGATTTTTTGCACATTTGCATTGGTAATTCGTTTGTAAACTATACTTGTGAATGGTAAGGTGCAAAGTTCTCTATGGTGTAAAAAAAGGAATTTTGTAAGAGAATAATTATTATCGGAGATCTCTGATAATTCAATGGGTGCTGGAAACACCCTTCCAATATGCAATAGCCAGGAAATAATGCCATGTATGTGGCTACTCTCATCCATTAGCTGTTCCTCCGGTTCACACAAGTCAAGATATGTCCTTTTTGTACTGTGGTGCCATTTCATAATGGACGAACAGAAACTTGGTGTTTACAGCGCCGCTGTTAAAGCGGCACTGGCACATTTTTACAAAAAATGAAATTTCTTCAATTTGCTCTCAAATGATAGTCTAGGCCATTGGAAGAACAGAGATATATTTTACACATAAAAATAACATACCCCAAAACAGATAGGGACATTGATAAAAGGACATGAGGATAAAGACATCCAGATAATTTGTAGGCCAACTTTTAAGTTTTCCATAACTTTAATCAACAAATGTGTATATTACATGAATATTTTTGACTCGTACTCACTGATATTAAAACCACAAAGGTTATAGACCGGTCAAACAGTGTGCATAGCGTGAGAAACATGCATACGGAGTTATGTGTTCTTGTGTTAAAAGCCATTTTCGTCGTCTGCTGAATTTAACGTCGCCGGCGACGTTAAATTATAAAATCGTTCTGTTTACCCATAAGGAAGCTGATTTGGTCTTAATCATTTCGGGTGAGGGCTTTTGTATATAAAAGCTTTACAACCATGCAAAAATATCGATTTTGAAAAATCTTGAGGGCGCACTATTTTTCAAATGTGCCAGTGTCTCTTTAATTTACAATGGGGATCACCTATTCTAATTAAAAAAATCCCTTATGACAAATAAGCAATTTGAGGCACTACTGTTCACACGTATACTAGTAGTTTATGAGACAATTACCAACACAACTCTGCAAAAATCTCACAAATTTGAATATTGTGGGCGTTCTTCAAAAAATGTGCTACTATTGCTTTAATTACACTCTTGCGCTATCAATGGGACCCACCTTTAAGGCTGACTCGGAGATTTTGAAACATAATTTTTTGTATGTTAAAAATAGTCAACTACAACTAAAGATAATCACCTATCATGCTCAATTCCAAAGACTACGATGAATTGGGTTTTTCGTTTTCATGCAGTAAACATTTATTTATAGTATGTGCCATAGGGTACTGTGTATAACACAAAGTCCGGATTTTATATCAAAGTTGTGATTTTCTATATGAAGAACTCAATTTGAGCTTAGCTGTTTCACACAGTAGTTTAATTCACTCTGCCACAAAGACAATTTGGCAGTCAAGTGAACAAACTGGCAATGTGCAGGCCACATTTAATTATAACAAATGATAAGGCCAAGAAAAAAACAGTTTGTCTCAGAAGCCCGCGTGCATTTTTTTAAAAAATTGTTTTTAGTGCATTATTTATTTTTAGGTTTTTGCTCACTTGAAATTTTTTTTTGAGAAATGTTCATAAAAAAATGAAATTCGCAGCCGAAAAAATGAAGTGGGTCAAAAATGCAATATTTTTTTTTTAAATCCTGCGTTTCACATTAAAATTTTTCTTAAAAAATGCTTTTCGCATTTGCATTTTTCACATTTCTTCTGAGATAAACTTTTTTTTGCCTAATTATACAATGTCATTTAGCAATTGATTTTGCAACTTCATTTGTTCTTTGGAGATGGCCAACTCCCAATTTTAGAACACTCGCTGCTGAATGATAGCCCGAATTGCAATATAGAGTACACTGAGGGATAGCCTGAATCGCAATACAGAGTATACTCTGGACTGCTAAAATATCATTGAAAGATAATGCATTTGGTCAGAAAAGACCACAAAATTGTGTGATATGTGGGTATTCTGCTTGACTCTTTTCCCTGTGTGACTTCACCTCTCAAATGCATTTTATGTATTTAAAAAAATATTTTTGCAAATGAAGACTTGCGATGTCTTGTATTAATCAAAAGAGTTGTTTGAATTTTATTATAGAATGTTCCTGGTTCTGATTAAGAATCGTAGATGTGTTCGAGCTATACCAGCAAAGTGGGTATGACAGTAAAGTATGATGGATAAATTAATTGATGTGTGTTTTCTCAGATAACCCAATACAATAATATAACATTTTCAGGTAGAAAGATCCTAATCAAAAATGTTTTTTCCTTAAAGAAATCTATTTCCTGTTTTGTGCAGTTTTTGGAATTTCAGCCGTGATTAATCCAAAAAATGTTAATTATCATATTTTAATGATGTTTGTTTCCTTTGCAACACATTTAGACCTTAGTTAATGGGTATTTTGCAAAAACTCACAGAAAAAAATAGAAACACTGTTTTACACAGACCAGGGAATTAGGCAAACACAACCTCTTTTATAAAGGGGTTAGGGAAGCAGTGCAATGGCCGCAAGAACTCTGGTTACGCCAACCAACTAACAAGTATCCAAAAAACTATTTTTGCCTATTTTTCATTTCTATTTTTGGACCAAAGTGTAATTTTTGATGCACAATATCTCCAGTTTTGTTTCTTCAAATAATAAACCATTTGGCAGAGCAGAGTTGTTCATAAGATGATTCTGCTTGTACTGACGTTTTTTTAAGTTTTTTTAATAGTCTATGCTGATTTGGAGTTATTAGCATTAAACATATAAACAAGCTGCGAAATTCATGTAATTTTTATATTTTTGAATATCAATCAAAGCCTTTCATAATTAAAAAAAAAATCAGTGCAAGTAAAATTGTATAATTAACGTAAATACCACGTTTTTTGTTGATATGTGGTACACTGGTCAGGAGAGCGCTTCAAAATTTCTTCAAAATGGCAACCATTGGCGGCCATATTGGATCTCATGCATAATTTATTTAAAAGTGTCGGTTTGCACATAATTCTCCATATACTTTAAATATTATGGGAAAGACATGAAAAATGTTGAAATTAAGATTTAGTTTGATTAGGATCTTTCTATCATAAAATTTTCAGATAAGAAAAAATGTGTATCTTTTATTTGTTTTTTCCTCTTTAATGTGGTTACCAAACCATATTGGAAATTGTGTTTGCTGTGCAGGTTGATCTGTTTATGAATGAATGTATATCATTATAATCAAATTATTTGTTTGCCCATAACTTTTAATAGAATATTCTGAAAGTGGAGCTATGTCTAAAAATACCTAGAGTATATTTATAGAGTACATTTAAAAAAAGTTAATAGCAAGTTGTACTTTTTGCCAAAAAAGGGACATCGCAGTATTAATTCACCTTTCCCATCAATAGCTATTAGCCCCGGAGCTAGCAGACATTTGTAACACAGCTCAAGTACAAAAGGTTTGAGTGATTAAATATGTAGACAGACTGACAGGGACCCTTGAAACATAATTCTTAAGTGCCACAAATGGTGCCTTAAGGAGAGGGGGCCAGGACAAAGTTTGTACAGGGGTCAAATTTTTAAATCGATCCAATCGTGCTGATAAGTATACCATGTTATTTGTCTAACCACAAGGATTCAAGAAAGGTATAGATTGTACTATCTACAATGTAAAGTTTAGGAGTTATAGACAAAAACTGCAAAAATCAATAAAAAGGGTCAATTTCAGTTGTACAGGGGTCAAATTTTTAAGTTGCTCCGATTTGAATAAAAAATGGTGCAAATTATTGGTGGGGCTCATAAGATCAAAATAAGGAATAGTTTTGAATGTCTCAAATACTTAAGAAAGTAGGGGAGAAACAAGGTCAAGCCCCATGAATGCAATGGACATTGACCTTCTAAGTATTTTAGACAGTCAAAACTATTCCTTATTTTAATCCTATGAACTCCATCAATAATTTGCACCTTTTTTATTTAAATCGGAGCAGCTTTAAAATTTGACCCCTGTACAACTGAAATTGACCCTTTTTATTGATTTTTGCCCTTTTTAGCCTATAATTCTAAAACTTTATGTTGTAGATAGTACAAACTATACCTTTCCTGAATCCTTGTGGTTCGACAAATAATATGGTATACTTTTCCACATGATTGGATCAATTTAAAAATTTGACCCCTGTACAAACTTTGTCTTGGCCCCCTCTCCTTAAGGCACCATTTGCTGCACTTAAGAATCAAGTTTCAGGGGTCCCTGTCAGTCTGTCAACATATTTAATCACTCAAACCTGTTGTACTTGAGATGTCTTCTAGCTCCCGGGTTATATGGTATGCAAATAGCTGTAAATTCAACATCGAAGTGAGTTTTCGAAAATTACACCAGAAACATGCCAGTTGGAAGGTGGCTTTACACTAATATCATTTTGCCAGATGTAGTGAACAAGATTTTCCTAAAGTTTTGCCAGGAATTAGTACAAAACATGTACTTCAGAATTGTTTTCATTGTATTATAAAATGATGGATGAAAATTGAAATGTATATTTTAATGTGTCAAAATGTTTTATAAGACTGGATTGCTTCTTCATTCTTTAAAAGGGCACTATAAGATCTTCAGCTTTGATTCCAAAGCTTGGGTGGGGGGGGGGGGGCTCACTGAAAATGGGTGACAGGAATGATTTGCCACATTGACCCCCTTTTTCAACTTTCCACTCTCACCCATTGACCTTTTTTGCTGTCGTTCAGTGACTATTAAAGATACTCTTAAAATCACTTGCCAAAAGACCCCATTTTGTAGACAAATGTTTTCTGTTCTTCTTTAAGCTTGACATATTTTAATTAACTTTTTGTGTGCGGCACATTTTTGCTTATAACATCCAAACCAAACATACTTTAGCCCTAAGATTTCACAGGATAAAAGAGAAAAATAGTAGCTTTCTTCTGACACCAAAATGTTGACCACTTCCAGTAAAATCTGGGGCTTCTGAGGACGAGGCTATTAGCAATTGGCCATGGACCTTTAACATGGTACCTGGAATTCAAATTTCTTAGCTTACATACAGTGTCGAATGGACTGAGCATAGCTACTGATGTTATTAAAAAATGCATAATGCCCCAAAGTGATTAATCTTTTGATCCAAGTATTTTGGGCAGTATTTTTTCCCTTTCACACATTTGCAATTATGATATACTCAAGTCTCATAGTGAACCTCAAATCTCAGTTACTTAACAGCAAAATACAATTTTGAAATTAGGAAGTTATCAATATTTATGGCAAAGGAGGAGGAATATGAAATTTGTTTAAGATTTTTGTTTTCTTAAAAGAAAATCATGCCCTTCCTCATTTACCTTATTTCCTAGAGGAAGCATCCATGTCCCTTTCTATACTTATTGTGGTTATGTTTTGACTGTGTGCAACTCTTTATACTTTCAACAAATTAATAAACAATGTGAAGACACTATTTCATTTTTGAAATAGGTGTTTTGTCCAATTGACATGTAAATTCTTTATGAAAATAATTGTAAATATTGTGTTGGCAATAAAGTATTTAATTACAAGCTAAAGTGCACTTTGTGGTTCTTTCCAAGAGATGTTAGTGAGGTTTAAAAGTCATGTGTGATAACATGTACTTGTTCACAAAACCTTTTTATCCTTTTTTGTTCAATCTAGTCCTGAACAAAAGAATTGGGCACAACCATTACCCGAGTCTAAGGTCAAGTAGGGGTCATAGAGGTCTGAAAGGTAATTTTTACCAAAAATGCTGCTTCTCGTGGATTTCAAATACTGTGGCTAATCAACTCCTGTATATGAAACAACTAGTGATCCTCTATGCATGTGCTCTTGGGGTCAACCAGAATTCACATGGGGTCAACAAGGGTTCACTTGGGGTCACACCAGTCAAAAGGTCAGTTTTGTCAAATAAGTTGCCCATGTTGCATAGTATATGATATGTTACATAGTATGATCATAAGCTTCAAAACCCATAAGCATCAGCTTCAGACCCTCTAGCAATGTGGTGGGGTTCAAAGGTCAATCTCTGATCATTAGGGTCAAACGGATATTCTCTGCCAAATAGATGGTAGTATACAAAGTCAAGTATATAGTGGTGGACTGTAGTGCACAGAACTCTGGATAAAATTAAATTTTGGTACACAAGTACTTTATGCATTGGTATCACACAAGTACTTTGTGCATTGTGAACACCAAGTGTGATGCTAAAAGCCTTTTGTAGTTCCAGCTGTGCATCTTGTCTGTGTTTTACTCCCTGCATACAGGACATGTCCTGAAATAATTTGATGAATTTTTCGCATACTCTTTTCAGTCTCAATCAGTTCCATCAGCTTGGGGTACACGATCGTATGCCTTCTTTAAGTCCATAAAGAGGCAGTGAGGCAAAAAAAAAAGTTTGTCTCAGCTTCTTTTGGCTCAAAAGCTATGTGCTGTGCTTTTGACCGACCTATGCGATTTTGGTGTCACCTACAAGGATTTGCAGATGCTCCTACCAGTCCTCAATTCTATCTGGCCGTGTTTTCTTAAGGTTAAAGTTTCGGAAAAAGTTCAATTGCTACATGCAGAAATTGCATCATAGATTCCCCTTGGGAACCTTCATATGATAATGAGGTCATGGGTCACATACCAAGGTCAACTAGATCATAATGAGGTCAAGTTATAAAATGGGCTGAAAACATCACATTGGCCTCATTCGAGAGAAGTAAAAGTCCAATTGGTACAGAACTTGGATCATAGATGCCCCTTGGGAACTTTCATATGATAATGAGGCCAAGGGTCACATACTAAGGTCAAAGATCATATGAGGTCAAGTTATAAAATAGGCTGGAAACATCAAATGGGCTTCATTCTAAATGCTAAAGAACTTGGGTTATAGATGCCCCTAAGGAACCTTCATATGTTAATGAGGTAAAGGGATATGTACAAAGGTCATATGAGGTCAAGTTATAAAATGGGCTGAAAACATCAAATTGGAATAATTTGAAAAGGAAGTCCAATTGCAACCAAACTTGAGCCAAACATGTAAGATACAGAATTCAAAACACACCTTTGTGAAAATAATGGAGTTTTGATAAGGTCTGGCTTGCTAGACTCACCAGACCTTTACCAGACACCATTATTTTTCATAACGGTGTGTTTCTCATCTTATCTATTACATACATGAGCCTGAAAATGAGACTCATGTTGGGAGGGACGTCCCCGTCTGATCATATCTGTTGAGTACCCCATGCAGAGTACCCCACAATTGAAAATTTCTACTAGTAGTACAAGAAACATTTTGGTGCTGGGCACCAATGTATGCCCCGCGCAATGGCAGAATTATTAAAAACATCCAAAGTAGCCAAGAATTGAGAGATAAATAACATTTTCCAAGCAAAAAATTGCTTGTGTAGGTGACTTTTACTGAAAACTGAATATGGTATAAATAGTGGTATCGTAAGTGTTGATTCAAGTTCACTAACTTCTTGTTCAAAGTAATGATCACTGTAGTACCTCAATAGTCGACCCTCTTGTCAGCTGCCAAGAAATCGTCAATATTCTGAATATGCAATGATATAGTACTTAACCGGGCACTGTTGGCAGTTCGCCCAACTAGCCTGATATTTGACCCCACTTAAACACATGGAAATGGAGCCTTGTACAGATCCCATATAAATTTGTATAAAAACACTGAAAATACAATCTATCCCACACTGTATCATCATTTTATTTACACAAAAACTATCTTGTGTTTGCATAAATATTTATGTCATATTCATCACAACCATTAAGTAATTTTAGCACTGTTCATCATTTTCAATTGTCATGAAAAATTGTTATGAACAAGGCTCTTCATGCTTCAATACAGCAAAAACTCCATGTCTGTCAAGTTATTCAACATCTATAGCCCCGCGCTCCCGCACGGGGCAATAATACACACATTTACACCCACAATGCACCTTGTAACGTAACTTTTGTGTTGCTGTGAAAGTGACGCTTACAATTAATGGGACCGCGTAGTTTCAATCAGGTATAGATTTTCATTTGTATCAATTTTGATGTTTGCTTTGCTTGACGCATATTTCCCGAATCGTGTTATGCTGCCAAGGTCTGACGGCAACCTTTTGCCCTGTGCACTCGTCACGTGCACCGTTCAAATCAATTAATGGTTATAAAAGTCCTCCTAAGTCAATCCTGTAATCTTTATAAGCCAATTGACAGATTGATACAGTGTAACCAAGGTTGATTTTATATTCTCGGGGGTACTCCAGTCGAACCAATTTAGCCTTTAACGGTTAACACGAAATACTTCAAAATATTCCATGATACGGGGATGTACTTACATGATTTTAAAATATCAACTTCTTTACTTAAAAGCAGGCTCAAAGATTTTGAAATAAAATTTGTTTGTGTATTAATTAAGAAATTAAGTCGTTGGGCAGGAAAAACCTCATATGTGTATTAGACCTCTGAAATCAAAACCTCACATGTGAAAGTGGGCCCCAATTTCAATTGCATTTTGGTCATACTCACAAATTAACCTCCTATGATTTCTGAACACCATTTCAATTACTTAAATGCATGCCTATACCAATTATAGAAGCTAAATATAACAATACTTTGTTTATTAAACTTACAGATTTTTGTTGGCAAGCACTTTTGTGCGTGTTGCGAAAATGCACATAGAGGTTTTGCTTTTGACCCTTTTTATTTTTGCAGATAGTAGGTTTTGCATTTGACCTTTCCAAAAAAGGGAGGTTTTTCCTGCCCAACGATGGATTTCGTTAGTCAATCTTTTATAAATTAGTCATAAGACATCGCTTTGACTAATATTAGTCAAACCAATATCTTATAGGACTAATTTGAAGAAAATTGACCATTACATTTTACAATGTATTGTGAACCACCATACAATTTAGATTTAAATTATGAATATTATGAGTGGTTAACCGTAACTCTTGCGATGCATAATGAATAATTCATTACCAATCTAAGCAGCAATTTGCAATGCATTATGATGGACAAGAGCTCTTACATACCCATTCCTGTATTGGCGTAGCTCCCCCGTTAGTATCAATGTACCCTTCAATATGCCTGTGTCACCTCAGCCACCATTTAGTAGAAATGGTTCCTCAGCTTCATATAACCATTGAGGTTATTATGCTGAATCATCAATAACTTCAGAAAATAATCTCTTTACCAAAAACTGTGTGACTTAAACATTTTAAAACATGGATAGCTCACAGTATCGTATTGTCGCACTTGTGGTGGCTGTGACGGTTTTGGCGGTTGGACTTGGTATTGGAATCGGAATCGGTGTTGCTATTTCTCCCAGCCAGGCAAAAAATGACGAAATTCGAGAAGAAATTGGTGGAATATCAGAAAAAATACAAAAGGAGATTGATGCCGAGAGAATCAGAGACAATCTCAGGTATATCTTTTTATTAAATTTATCAAAAAGCAATTAGCATGTATTTGACATTGTGTAAAAGTGTAGCATTAAAGCATAAATGCAGCCGATATAACCAGTTATAAACCAAAAAAAATGTCAAAAACCTGTAAGTTGTTTAACCCTGAATGGCCTTGATACGATAGTTTGATAGGCTTTTGATCTGCTGATATCATCAGGTATTTGGGTTTGATTAAAACAATTAGAGGGTTGTTCATCAAAAGTAAAGTATAAAAAATAGATCGTCCAGAAAGTCTAGAGTACTGAAATACCAAGATAGAGGTCCGGATCACGAACTATATATAAATATGAAAGTTTAAAAATCGACAGTACACTAACGTATTAACACCTAAGTGCTAACACTTAAGGGGGTCCATGTGAACACAGGATGCATTTTTATTGATGTCCTACTATTATGAGCTAAATTTTATGGAAAAGGTCCTTCCGGAAAGTGGTTTTTCATTTGTGGGTGGGAGAATGTGGTGCGCGTTGTAAAAATCGAGTTTGGGCCGCCATTTTGATTTTTAAGATTTTTGAAGTTTTTCATTTTTCCTGTTTTGTGGTCGTGTTGATTTATCCTATCAATGACCAGAGTTTTGGTAAAACAATTCCAACGGCAAAGTGGTTTTCAGAAGTGGACCTCCCATGCACCAACGGAAGTGCAGAAGACAATTTATGCACTTAAGTGTTAACATAGTGGTTCAGCCTTGCAATTTATTTTATATGCGATTTTTATTTTTCCAAACAAACAGACATCAATTTTCAAATGACCTTTTTCTTGACAAAGTATTGGTGAGCGCTTTGAAATACCAAGAATTCTAATATCGTTACCCAAAATATTTAGCCGGAAATTCCTAGTAGCAAAGCACGAAGGGGGGGCATTTGCAACATTGAAATTGTGTTAACATTTATATGATATTTTCCTTGAAGCTTTTTTTTTTAATTTTTGACAGTTTAACGTAAATCACATTCGACCAATTGCTGACCTTAAGAATAAACTTTCTTGTAAGGTCAAAATTAGAGCAGGTTTGCTTAAAGTGCGGGAGCAGGGAGCACCGCTCCCTGGAAATAATGAGCAATATTGGGAAAATAAAAAAGTAGACAAAGAAATAGCAAAAGGTAAAAGGGGTGAAAAAAACTACCCATTGATGCTTTAAACGTTTTTACCAGGAAAAAATCAGAGCAAATTCCAAATGTAAATTTATTACTACACTGTTTAAAATAAAATAAGCGTCAACAGTATTTTGTATGTTTTGTATGTCTATTGATTTAGAAACTGACAGACCATGTGTGACAAGACAAACCATACTGATAACAGGTCCCCCTAAAATCAAATCTACGTTGATTTGCTGATTTTAACCTATTATTTTTATTTTGAACAGGTGTATCTGGTTCATCTAGTTATATATCTAATCTGATTGTTTTACTAAACAGTAGGTTGGGAAATGTTAAGCTCAAAATCTGGCCCCTGGGAAGAAACGCTTTGTGCAATCCTGAATCCCAGAGAACTTTTGTTTCGTTATATTCTTTCAAGAAATCGCTTATCTTACTATAATTTGGCCTAATGTTGTGGGTATCTTCGCAAAGGCTCCGTCAGTTTCGATCCATGTTGCGCCAAATTCACATGAAGATTGATGTTTACCCGGCGATGTTATTACATATATTCGGACGAAATCCGGTCAATAATGGCTGAAAAATCACTAAAATTAGTGGGTTGCATGGAAATCACTGATTTGTTTATAATCGTTACTAACAAGCGCGTACGCGTTGTGTGTTTGCAACGGGCGTC
The DNA here is from genome assembly GCA_023653785.1 of Ophioderma brevispina. Classification (NCBI taxonomy): domain Eukaryota; kingdom Metazoa; phylum Echinodermata; class Ophiuroidea; order Amphilepidida; family Ophiodermatidae; genus Ophioderma; species Ophioderma brevispina. Next base: position 50,222 of record JAMKCH010051830.1, on the reverse strand, counting down.
TTACGCATGGGACGCTGTATGCAGTACGCATTAACAGGCGCCTTAGTGCAAAAAAGGTCATAACAGTTTGTAGAGTGTAGAAACAGGGAAGTTAGGACACAGTAAAAAATGCAGGTGACGGAAATGTTATACGGAAGTACTACGGGTCATGAGTTAATATGAAAAAGTAAGATTACGGGATGCTGTGTGACGGTGAAGTCATAAGTGCTGGATGAGATAATTTGTACGGGAGTTTCAGGAGTTTGAGGAACTTTGGTTAGCATACGGGGAGTAATATCGAGAGAGAAAAAAGGGTTTTAAAAACCACAGTTTATACGAAGGCTTATACGGAACAGGAAAGTATTCGGACGTGGTATTATTTAAAAAAAAACGGGAATACAGAGCTACCGGATATGACGAAAAATACGCGATTAACTTAAGAGTATAAAAAAGTTTAGAATACGGGATGTTTGAATTAGATGGAGGAGGATTGATAAAACTAAAAGATGCCCGGAACTATACAGGAGTTGAGGAGTAGCTTCTGTACAGTGGTCGCTTCCATTTCAGTGATGCTCCCGTTCGACATCTAGCGGGCGCCGCGCGAAGCGCGGGCTCCCGCTAGTTACTTCAAATATTACGACCAGTAGCTTTTTCAGGGGGGGCAGAGGGGGAGGGGGCACAATATTTTCGGGGGGGGGGCAAGCATAAAAATTGGTTACTATCGACCAGTTAATAGCAATGTGTTAACATGTTAGGGCCTGGTTGCTTGAAGTTTTCTTGAAATAGGTCGGCCAGACTGTTACAACTGGCAATTGTATCTGTTAGCGTTTTAATACATGTGCCATAAGATCGCAGGAACGGATTCGCAGGCAACAAGAGAAGTGACGTAGGATATTAGCTGGTCTATAGTATAGGTCATGTGTTTTCACTGTAAATTGGCACGTTGCAGAAAATCACGATTTTCGGGGGGGGGAGGGGGCAGGAGTCCCCGGGGGGGGGGCGTTCCCCCGGCCCCCTCTGGGTACGCCACTGACAGATGTACAGTGAAAAACTATACAAACCAGGCATAATCAAAGTGTACCTTGGTAAAAAGGTGTGTTAAGAATTCATGTTAGACGATATCTTGGATGTAATGAAAGATATGTAATTGAATTAAAGTTACTCATAGAAAATGTACCATTTATTCTTAACCGTTAATCAGGCCGACAACCAGAAACAATCAATTTTAACAGTATATCAGAATGTACTTTTTGCCAATTCCATTAACTTAACGAAATATGTCAAGATTTTTGTCAAGCTAGTGTGACTTTACATTCATAAAATATATGTACATACATCCCGAATTCGCCCTACAAAAATAAATACAATTTGAGGTTAAAATTAACAAAATAGAAGGCATTTTATTTTTTGCTTTTTTGACATACGAAGAGAAAACGGGAGGATTTTCGCCACGGCTTATTGATCAAAAGCGCCCAATTTTGCTCTCCTTCGTGACGTCAAAGTGATGACCAAAACATCGTGTGACTCGAATTGTTATTGCTGACCCTGTTGTAAATGATGGATTAATGAAAAGAATAATTTAAAATTAGACAAAAAGGTTACAATACAGACGTATTTTGTTTCATTTCGTGGTGTTTAATTATTGTGAAGTGGCAACACTGCGATATGATGGTCACAACGACGTTCCGAAATGGATGGAGGTCATCACTTTGACGTCACAATTTGCCTGCGATGTGGATTTGTCGGAAATCGTTTTCGAGTAAGATATTGGGCGGACGGGAAAATTAAAAGGCCAAAATACTCAACAAATGTGGGACAAATTTTCAACTAATTTTGATTATATGTGAATCTACGTTTACTTAAGCTTTCCATCCATACCAATTTTTCCAAATATTCAGAATCATGAGTCATTATTTCCGGGAATTAGTATGATTTGAAAAATAAATTTTGTTATGTTTAAAAAAGAACATTATATAAAAGGAATGTGCCTTACTCGTTGAAAGCTTTTAACTTTGCCAGTGAACTGTGCGCTATTTTATAAAGCGACATATATAACTTGTAAATAGGCCGGCAGTCTTTGGGTTATATAGCAATGGTACAATTTTATGGGAACCAAGATGCCCCAATGTAATAATACAAACTTTGTTCCCTTCTATCAGATTTAATAGTTTAGCAAACAGTTGATGACCTACTAAGTTATACAAACTCTATTAAAAGGTTATCCCTGCTGGTTTTTGGAAAGATTATGATTATAATAAAAATAAGAGTTAAATAATTGTGCAATGTACACAGATTTGATGATATCATCATTCTCACGTAGAATCTATATAGTGGGGCGGGGGACTGAAGTGGACAGATCTCATGTGAGTGTGCAAATTGAATATAAACTGTGATTTAGTACACAAATACTTTATGCATTAATAATCAAATAAAAATGATGGAAGAACATGACCACTAACTTTTCATGGCCCAAGCATGGGAGTTCAAGGATAAACAGGGGTTTAAAAATAAAATGTTCCGATTATGCGTTGTAGGGTTAGGTTTTGCGTTTAGGTTTTTAATATTGTACAGCGCTTAGGTGCCTTTGCTTAAGCGCTTTATTAAATGCTGGTTATATATTATTATTATTATATCTGTCTTTGGCCAGTCACACACACATAATAGTACTTTTGGTTTTTTTATTAAAAGTGTTTTCTATTGCCTAAAGATATTGATCTATATTGGGCAAGGTGGATTAATGTCTCAATTCTATACAATGAAATTAAAGGTGTATATCGTGACCCAGTATCTCATTTTTTGTTTATGGTTCACTACGTATGTAAGAGAAAAGATTATTCTCAAAATTTCGGTTGATTCTTAGTGCATTTTGATGTTATGAGCAAATTTTTGTATCACGGTCACCATACGCCAGTATGTTGCAATTTCTGTCCGTTTACAGATAGAAATCCGTTTACGGACAAAGTTGCGAATTTCTTCAAGAGCAGGTATAGGCACATACTACAGGCTGATTCAAAAAGTTTACTCATTTTTATTGTAGTTTAGTAAAAACTCTGTAAGGAATTTCTCCTAAACAAATATGCCATTAAAAAGAGCAGTTCCTGAATGTCTAAATTACAAAACGAATTTTTGAATTTGCTCATGACAAACCTGAGTTGTTCTAATTTGAATAAAACCACCCATTTTCCTGACTGTACACATCTGGGTAACTTGCATCAGTTCCTGCTTAACCAAATCAATGCGTGAACAAGAAAGTCTCCACGACTTTGCAACTTTCATTGTCAAAACGAAAGTTTTACTTTTATACTCGTACTCATCCATCAATCGAAAGCAAAATTTTGAAATAATTTCTTATTATACATTTTAAATGCTGACAGTTTTAAATGATATCGAGTTTTGAATATCGCGAGTCTCTATTACCGTTTCCTCTTGGTAGACTTCTCTTAAAGGAAACACTTCATCGCATGTTCGTAGTTCTTGAACAAACATAATTGCAGGACAAGTTTGCGATGAAAAAATAGTTATACACTGCTTGAGTAACAGAAAGATGAACTTATTTATCGTTTGATTTACGGTTCTTGAGTATAAGTAGAAACGCCAAACTTTCATTTTTTACAATAAAGGATGCAAACCAACGGATCTGTCTTGTCCACACTTTATTGATTTGACGTGAATAGACCGTATTCAATAGCCAGCCATGTTGGTGGACAAGATAGACGCATTCCAGTACTACAATACATTCACCTGTCAATGATCCCTGTGCAATCGCTAAACATGGATCGATTGACAGGTGAATGTATTGTTGTCCTGGAATGTATGCGTCTTGTTCACCAACATGGCTGGTGACTGACGTCATATTGAATACGGTCTATAGAAAATGATGCAAGTTACTTAGATGTGTACAGTCAGGAAAATGGGTGATTTGGTTCAAATGAGTATTACTTGGGTTTGGCATGTGCAAATTTAAAAATTATTTTTTTAATTTTCATCTTCAGAAATTGCTCTTTGCGATGATATATTACTTTGCAGCGATTTCCTTTCAGAATTTTTACTAAACTACGACAAAAATGAATAAACTTCTTTTTGAATCAGCCTGTATACTTACGCCAACGGTTCAGATGTTACAAAAATCTCGACTTTTTAAAGGTAAGTCGGGGGACAAGGCTGTGAATCGTGAAATGGACCTTTAAGTACGTTATTAGCAAGATTGAAATAACGTGCATTTTAAGCATTTGTGTTTTCAAAAAAGCGGAGCTGGTTTTAGTATGGATTCATTTCAGATTGTGGTAGTATTTTTGGATATTTTCTTTTGCCGACCTTCTCCTTTAAAGTGACAGGAGGAGATTTTTTTAGGATACAAATTTCTCTCAAGTTGCACAGGATCGATTGTAGACCACCTACCAAGAACGTTCCGAAGGTTTATTGGAAAAACAAATACAAAAGAAAACAGCAAACCTTGTTTTGAACTTGCCTGACTATCGTAATTATCCCCATAGAACACCGTGCTTTGACTTTCCGTCGTGCACGACAGAAAGTACTAAATCATATTATTACACAAAGACGGCGTATTCGGCTTATTCACTTCAGGTGTGATCTAATTCATTGGAAAGCATTCCAAATATGCAAAAAACCTGGGTTCGAAAAAAATTGGGGGCGCTTCATTCTGGAAATCTCCTCATGTCTCTTTAAGAGAACAAAAATGTGTGACTCAAGCTTCAAGATGCCGGTGTAGAAGTAATTGTAGTCCGGCGTACTCATAGTCCGGCTACAACGGTAAAGAATAGGACACTCGATTCAGTTGACTCTACACGCAACATTAATTTCACGCTTTATTCCGTTATCGTCTATGGAGCCCGGACTGTGGCTCCCGGTGGACTATATCTGCATTCATACCGGTGTAAAGAAACTGAGTGTCCCCATGAAAGAGTGCCCTAGATACCATGTCAACATGTACGGAATAAAACCTTGACCTTGTAGACGCGGCCATTTGGGTACAGTGCTAAAAACAAATGATGCATTACAGCACTCAATGGAGAACACCAATAGCTAGATGGGTGGAGGGACACTCAGTCACAAGGACACTGTATTTTCATTCACACCTCATGGACACCGGTTCACTGAAAAAATAATTACTGTAACTAGATTTTATAATTGGATTCATTCAACTCGATTCATTTTGATATGTCCACCCTATCTATGAGATGCATAAGTTGCCATAGCGGCAGTAGTATCAACAATAAGATGACCTCAGATATTGGTAATTGCGTCAAATTGTGTAGAGACAATTGCATTACCATTAGAGGTACTCAGGCGTGAAGCAAAGTGGCTGTACAAATGGGGAAATCTTGTAAAGCGAAGAAATTAGAAATTACCTGAACATTGATATACAACACCATGCAGTGGTCAAATATTTGGGATAATAAATTAAGTCAACAAAGTTTGTTCAAAAATTTTTGAAGGAATTTTATGTACGGTGAAAATATCGCATTATACACTACAAGAAATCCCAATTGCAAGAATGCTGTTTAAAATACAGTATTTCACCATACTTTTCATTTTTTGAACCGTGAAATTACATTATCCTGCATCCGTCACATAATAAATTACACGGGGCCAAAATAAAAAGTCTAAAACAAATCTATGAAATTGCAACGGTGCACGTACAAAGATTCCTAAACGGTATAGCCCATAAATTGCGTATAACCTACTGCAAAATTATGGTACAATGTATTATTGAAACACAACATTACAATAAATTACCTTCGAATGATTTATAAATGTGTTCTACTGAGACGACTCTCTAAAGTTTGTAATTATCATACCTCTTTCAAACATTTAAAAAAAACTGCTTGGAGATGAAGTACATCCCTTCAGGCCCGTAGCCAGGAATTAGGTGGCGGGTTGCGGACGGGGTGCGGATTTGCCAGAAGGGGACTTGGCGTACAACAACCAATTTTTTTCGGCTCGCTGGCTCGCCGGTTTGCCCCAATTTTTTTACCGTAACATCAAATCTTTTTTGATAGGGGGGGGGGTGGGGTGCAGAGCAATAAAACATAATCACCAAAACCTATATCATATACTTATAGTAGCATAGTGGTAGTAATAAACCACTGCATGACCCAATAACAGTCGGGGTAACAACAAACACGCGGCCAAATTTTTAAAACACAAACCCCCAAAGCGGAATTATACATGTCAAAGCGGACCTTCAAAATATATAAAGCGACCCTTGGTATTTGGGGGGGGCGGGGGTGCTTCGCACCCCACGCACCCCCCCTGGTACGCCTGAGTACCTTTCTAAACACTTGCCTACCTATGTTTTTTTTTTTGTAAACACTTCGTTATTTGATTTGATTTTAAGGTACCTAACACGAGTTCCACACATCGCTGGCACTCCGGCTGATCGTGAGGGAGCCGAGTATCTCCGCGGATACATGGGTGACTATGTTAGTTCAGCACGAATTGACACCTGACCAAGTCTTGTGGCAATATCACAGGAAGATGCAAGTATGATTGAACAGTAGAGTATTGGTAACACCAATACATGATGGGTTATAACCCGGTGGGCTAAGGAGAATTTGTTTAGCTCTATAAATTAATATTTAAAAAATACCCAAAGGCTGTTATTAGCGTTATATGTTATTATTGTTGTTGTTGTTATCGTATCATTTAAATGAATAAACTGAGGATTTGCTTTTCCGCGCTTTCCGTTTTAACCCAACAATATTTTTGGCAATTTTTTTGTAATTGTCAAACTTTCAGTTACGCAATCTTTGGGAGGAATTGAAATCCGACACCTCGTTTCCGAGAAAATTATCCTGGTCCACTCGGTCCAATCTCACTTTATGCATCATCGGTGGCAAAAAATATTTTTCGCAAATATGTTTGTGTGTGGCCTTTGATCTTTGGTGGATACTCATGCATGTAGAACTTGTGCTAAAATTTATAATTCAAATTAATGTTTCATTAACTAATTACACACTCTGAACAAAAGTATTGCAACATGCAGAAAAAAGATTCATAATAAAAAAATGATTTCAAATTGTAATATCGGTTCTTAACCACGCATGGCGCATTGAATGCCAAAGTTGTGTTTTTGAAACAGAAGTTATTCCCCAGAATCCTACAGTGCGAAAAATATTTTGATGTGGTTGCCATGTTCCCAAATATGGCGGATTAAATGAGCTGGCGATAGATAGCTTGCCAATTGCACCTCAGAAGGAATACAGACACAGGAACGCCACAAATGACTCCAAAATAGCCACTTAATTAATTGATGGAGTTTATTCTAAATGTTTACGGGAGAAAAGTGCAGTGCTTGTGCGGACCGGAAATGAGATAACGTCAATGGAAGATGAGAGCAAGTCCATAGCAGTTGGACTCGGAAATTGAATGGCAAGAAAGTCGTCACGTGGTTACTTGAAAAGAAGTTTTTATTCATACCGTTGACATTATACAGAGTGTCCCAAAATAAATGCAATCCTCGCAATTGGTGCTATAATTTCAAAATTACTGAGAATTATTCAAATTTTGTAACATATTCTGAATAACGAACTTGTTTCGTACATCCTGTCCAATATTTGTCTGATACGGTTCACTAGTTTTGAAAACACAGGCTATTATGTAACCCGCTGTCAAATTACCCCATTCCAATTTGCGTTAGATCGTTGAAGCAGGTTCACCTTGAAAAGTTGAATAAAATGTCTTTTAACTACAAAAATCTCCTGGTACCAATCCTGTATTTTGTTTGTTTATTTTTTAAATATTTGTCGTTGTTTTATCCACGGTCTTTTATCGTCTGTGCAGTATTTTCCTCTACTCATATTGGGAATTAGTAACTTAGCGACTTGGCCAAACTTAAATGTTTTATCTTCAGTGTGTCTGACAAATCCGAGTGAATATTGCAAATTGCAGCGGAGGGATTAAATACCAAATGAATTGAATGGTATGAATGGACGTTGAAGAATGCAGAGTGACATCTTGACTGCTCTTGACAAACAAAAGAGGCTGTACTAGTGTTACTGGACTTCAGCGCCGCCTTCGACACCATAGACCACAAACAGCTCCTAGCCCGTCTAACTGAACGGTATGGGATTACTGGAAAAGCATTAAGTTGGTTCTCGTCATACCTAGATGGCCGAACTCAATCTATATCAGTCAGAGGTGCTTCGTCAGATCCTGTGGTGGTAGATTGCGGAGTCCCACAGGGCTCAGTTACTGGACCGATTGACTTCATCTTGTTCAGTGCCCCACTACAGGATATCATCACTGCCCACGGTATTCAATTTGTTGTTTAGGCTGATGACACCCAGCTCTACCTGACTTTCCACCCTCGGGATCGTGAAGCAGCCATAAAAAAGATTGAAACATGCATTGCAGACATCAGATCCTGGTGTAAATCCAACAAGCTGATATTAAATGACAAGAAGACGGAGATGTTGTACTTTCGCTCGCATTTTAGCAAATCGGCTAGCAACTCTCAGCCATCTATGATTAATTGGCAATTTCCTGTTATACATCCGCCACTGAAGCACGGAACCTTTGGTGTCAGTCTTAGACCATCACTAAGAATGATCATCATGTTAACAGCGTATGCAAAACTAAAACTGCTTGCTCTCAATAAGGAAAATTGGGCAGTTTCGACAATACCTTGATAAAAATCTACCATCAGATTGGTCCACGCCCTTTTGTTAAATCTAGGCTGGATTCCTGCAATTCCTTGCTTTATGGCTTCCAGAAAGAGAAATCGAGGTTTCAGCGAGTTCAAAATGCAGCTGTCCCCCGTCTTGTCCTTAAAAATCCGAACATCGACGAGAACCATATCACAACCAACCTGCTCTCTACCAACTCCATTGGCTTCCAATTAAACAAGGGCAGTTTCTAAGGTTCTATTTCTCACCTATAAGGCCAAGTCCACAGCAATGTGGTGAACTTTTGAGGTAGACGTACAAGGGTAATATTTTAAACACAGTAGAGTAGCGTTAAGTACGGAGAACCCCACCGCATTGTGGCTGATCTTACTATGGAGGATCTACATGAAAAAATAAGATGGAAAGAGAAGTTAACTAGCTATACGCAAGGGGAGACAAACTGCGCTTCGTTGCCGGTAGGTGGCGTGATCGCAATGGCAAACTTGCTCCTTTTTATCACAAGGGAGGAGGTACCTATCCACAGCGTGCCATTGCAAAATAGAACTCCATATGAAAACACTTAGCACTCAGTAGTCTCATCAATTTTCATTGATGTGGCATCTGGACTGTAAACCATTGGGTTCTTATATAATATTATTGAGCCGCATCACCTTTGATATATCCTTTTTATTTCATTGTGAATTGGTCATAAACGATTGCACCCGGTAACCCATAAGCATTTAATGGATCAATTGTGTCATTGATTCTCCAATCACTTAACTTTGTGGAACTGTCATCCTAAGTTACTAATACAGCAATTTTCTAAATGATTAACATGCGATAAGGATCAGTTCTTTCATCCATCGTTTTTTCTCAATATGAACTACTTTTTTCCAAGCTTGACTGAAAAACCATATCTGATTCATAAGCTTATTATGAGATTGACTTGATACTCTCGATATTTCTTGGATTGGAACGGAGGACAGAACTGATTTTTGATTGGAATTTTGATCTATTAGGTTATATTTCAATGCATTCATTTCAATTGTTATCTAACTTGGATTTGTCCCTGGTTACCATCCATTTATATTAATTTTTAATCCTAGTAATTTGGAGAGTATGGGTTCTTTTTTTTTTATATATATTAGTTCAATACACTCAGGCCACACAAGAGGAAGGAAGAAAAAGAATTAATACCAAATAAATATTTAAAAATCGCACCTTACCATCTGATATGAAAATTACGTTATATGATAAAAAAAATAGTCCATTTGGAGTTTTGTTCTGACAAATAAGTAACTGTTTCTGGTGGTACAAACTTATTTTTCATCTCTTTTGTTGTGATCGGGGTGATGATTGGGCGGTTTATTTCTTCTGCTTCGACCCATTTTTATCCAAGTTTTGTTTGCTGATTTGAATATTTTTAACCAGTCTGGTTCTTTGTGTATAGGCGTACGTGTGTGTGAGTGTTTGAGTTTTTTGTGTTATTCCTATGAGTTTCCATCTTGTCAAAAGCATGTAAAAAAATTCACAGAAGTTTAAGGTGTAGTAATTGTAAAAGTTATGGTTTTAAAAATGTGTTCATACAAAATGTAGTAACCGAACATGTAAAGAGTTTAATATAGACACAAACGCTAATATTTACCTCAATATTGGCATTGTAATTCATGTAATGATGACTTCGGTTTACCATTCCAATCTAATTTATGACAATAGTAAATCTCTGTTGAAAATTATCGTTTTTGAGAATGAAACATTTTCAAAAGTTATAACGAGAGAAAATACCAATATTTGTTCATTTGATCCAACATTTTCCCAACTGATTAGCTGCGAAAGCCATCATTACAACGAATCTTCGTATTACTCGAACAGAATTTAGAAATTAAGTAAGTATCGAAGAATAACCTATCTCCGTCTCAATTTGAAATATCCGGCGTCTGAATAAAAATTTTGACTCTTTTAGGGATTTTCTTCATTGTTCTAACATTACTTTTGGTATTATTGGCCTTGTGAAACTTGGTTGAATGATAAACCATGATTACTCTAAATTGTCTTGATATAACATGGAATTTTGTCAATAGAGAAAAGAAGAGGAGGAGGTGGGTGTCTCTATATAAGATAATATCAAATATCATATAAGAAAGATCTCACACAGCTAGATCATACTACAATATTGAAAGTTTATTGTAAAAATTGAAAGACTGGGGTCAAAAATATTGTGGTTGGAAATGTTTATCGTCCTCCTGATCAAGATCTTTCTATATTCAACAATAGTGAGGATTTATTGACAGAGCTACTGAAAATCAGAAAATTGTGGTATTTTAATGGGTGATTTCACTATCAATCTACTGAGAAGATAAACATTCATACACGAAATGATTTCATTAATATTCTCTCTTCGCATTCGTTTTGTCCGAGTATCAGAAGCCGACAAGAATACAACCAGTCACTACCTGATCGATAATATTTTCAAAATTCAAGTTCCAACAACGTCCGGTATTGTGTGAAAAAAACCCGGACAGCATGTCATCGTCCGATATTTATTACAAGCATCTTAATGTGTATCGAAAAATAGAGATGCTGACGTCGAAGTTCGTGATTTATCGATAAAAGTTATTGAATACTTGAAAAGGAATGGGCAAATGTGATTGGGTACAGTATGTAATTCTAATGATGTTAATATATCATATTCTAAGTTTTTCTTGCTACCTTTAAATGATTTATGATAAGTGTGTTTCTAAAAAAAAGAAACGTACTTGTTCCACTAAAATAATCCAAAATCACCATGGTTATCATATACCTTGTTTGAAATGCATAAAAGAAACAATAAACTTTACCAGAATACATCATCACCCAATGAATAATTTTGAAAAATGCAAAAATACCGAAATAGGTTAAACTTACTTTACGATTGGCAAACAAAACTATTATAGAGATTTGCTCGAGGGTGAAAAAGTAATATGAGATATACTTGGAAGATCCCTCACCTCAATTATTTCGATCAAAAACTAATACCTGTTCTGAAAAATATTTGTTTTCTGAAATTCAACATATACTTGTCCTCAATTGCTACTGAATTTAATAATTACTTTGCTAATATAGGCCCATCATTAGCATCCCTATAAACATCAGGCAAAGATTTTTTCTTTCTATTTTACGAAAAGTAATAGGCACTTGTTTTTTTTTAACCCACAGATGAGGATGAAATAATTTAAAATTATAAAGAAGCTTGGAAGTAAAAAAGTGCTGACATGAGCATTAAATCTTATATTATTAAGGTGTAGCCAAGGAAATACATCTCCGCTTCGTTGATTTCAATATATCACTCTCTACAGGTATTGTACCGATGATTTTAAATCGCTTAGTGGTTCCGTATATAAGAAGATAGCCCCGAAGTTTTTGGAATTAATGACCCGTTTCTGTATTACCTTGTTTATACAAAATACGTGACGTATTATTTAAATAGGACTTGATTTCTGACTAAAATGGGATTCTTTACACGAAACAGTAATGGTTTTCGTACGAAGTCTCGGTGTCACATATATGGCCGTTCGTGATTTCATTAATAATGTATGTGATGCTATTGATAGAGGTAGTACACCGTTTGGAATTTTAGGATCTGTCAAGGCTTTCGACACGATTGATCAAATATTTTGTTGGCACTAAATAAATTATATCACTATGGTTTCCGCGGAGTTGGCTATATGGTTCAAGAATTATCTTGCAAATAGAAAACAGTTCGTTTCTTATAATTCAGCCAAATCCCCAGAAGAGAATGTTATATGTGGTGGACCTCAAGGATCAATCTGGGGGCCATTGCTTTTCATATAAACATGAATGATTTTGCTATCCATCAATTTCTAAATCCAATTTTATTTGCGACCGATACTACCTATATTCTCTTCTCATGACAATTTATCTGTTCTTTTAATAGTTGTTAATATGCAATTAAAGAGGTTTCAAATTTGTGTTTAAAGCAATAATTGTCTCTGATGGAAAGAAAACAAATCTAATGATCTTGGAACTCGTAAACAGACTAATGATGTTAAGATGATGTAGAACACCTATTTACCTCGATGGTTTGTAAACTGAGGTATAGTTTCTGAAGCACCAATTTTTCAGGAATTATCATTGATGAAAACCTGACATGGAACCAGCACCTTGAAAACGTTAGCAAGTAGGCGCTAGAACATCGGGGTTTCTTAGCCAGGTTAAGTCTTTCTACCTACACATCAATGTATAACAACCATTATACTGTTTTTAGTTTTACCTTATTTAATTATGGTTTAACTGCTCTGGGGTAATTCCAATAAGTATGGCATCAACAAGGTATTTTCGACTCCAGAAACGTGCCATGAGAGTAATAACTAATAGTGGAGTATTTGAGCTCACGAAACCTTTATTTAAAATCGTTTTAACACTCTAAATGTTTTTTGACTGTCCAAAAAAGAAGTACTATTTTCCTGGTTAAATTATAGAATAATATGCTGCCATCATCTTTTTGAAATATTCTTTTGTGGTTCATCGGGAAAACCATAATTATAAACGAGAAAACAAAGAACACTTTATAATTCCAATGCATAAAATAAATACAATTTCTACACTCGGCCTAAAGGTTGGCACGATTTACCAAGCAGTGTCAACAGTTGCAAATCATTAAATCAATTTAAATCCCTTCTAAATCTGAATTGTTAAAAGCTAGATTTGTAGATATCAAATGTTAATTTTGGTGTAAAACTCTTTCAAAGTCCAGTTTTTTTTCGCTCATATTTCCTAGTCTATATTCGATTCTACATATCAACAATATTAACTTCTTCATTTGTCGAACGCTTTTTTCTTGCTCTTGACACTCATGTTCATGTGTGTGCGTGTGGTGTGGCGAGGATGCGGGTGTTAACCGATTAACTTTTTGTTATATTTTTTTGGGGTTTTAATTTAGTATGTTTTTTGTGTATTCAGGGGGTACAATATTCGGGCAATCTTGCCTTTCATTGTACCTCCTCCATCTAATTTTGTTGTTGTTGTTGTTTATTTTTTATGCGTTTTGATGGAAATAAATTTCTATGATTCTATTCTATGTCCTGCCTATATCTTTGAGCTCATCCGAGTCTGATTTTTCACAATCCCCCCCCCCGTAGAACCTTGAGATCATCTTCTTGCCCCCAGCTGAGTAAATCTGCGAACTCATCAACAAAGTTCTATGGTGATAGATCGTTTGCTTACGCAGCAGCACATTTATGGAATAAACTCCCTAACAGTATCCGCCTTAGCTCAGTCAGCAACTCTTTTCAAGTCACGTCGAGAAATTTCCTATTTTACACAACTTTTGGCTCCTGATACGTATCCTAGCTGTTTCTGATGCAGTCCAGCACTAATTTATAATCTTAAGTTCATTCTGTTTTTCCTTTCTGTTTCTTATTCTCTACCTTCACCCAATCCGGTTGCCTATGTAGTGTTTTCATCAGTTTTGGTAGGGTTAGAGGCATCTGAATCCAGGAAAGATCAAGACTTAACCGATTGTCGTCCTGTGGGGTACATACACACAGATCCTCACAGCTGAAGATTCGGTGTATCCCCATAGTTTTTAGTATGGGAGCAACTGGGTTGTCTTTCTCGGGGTTATCTGTTTGTCACAATCTAAATATATGTTTGAATTTCCACTTAAATTTAAGTTTTTTTAATTCTGTATATTTGATGTATATCTTGTTGTTTTTAACATTAGAATTTTATCTTATTTTGTATTTGTCTTTTTGATATTTTGTAATTGCTCCTTTCTATGTGTCTAAGCACCTGGAGGCCTCGGCTTAGGCGCTATATGAAGATTGTTGTTATTATTATATTGAGACCAATATTATTATAATATGGATCCATTTTGAATGACAACAACCACAACACAATAACCACTGAAAACAAACTTGAGTTACATCAAACACAAGTGGTTAGGTTGTCATTGTGAACAGAGACATTTCCCTTATTTGTCAAAAACATGTTGTCCTTTAATGTTTTTTAATATTAAATATTTAATTTACAAGGTTATACGGGGTTAATTGGACCCAACTTAAATAGTAAGTATAAAGAACGAGTCCAGGAGTGAAAACCAGCCCCTGCGTACTTAAGCATGCCTTGATTGTGTATTCAACAGTCCAAACTTGGAATGGTTAAATTGTGGCTTACTTACCAATCGCCTTTGTTCCAACACCCAGAAAGCAAATCAGATGAAATTTGAACAGTATGTTGAGAAAAGGATAGGCTGTACAGATATCTCGCACATTTCAAAATTTTTACATAATTTTGAAATCATAAACCCAACCATTTTCATTCCTTGGTAATTTAATCCCTCCGCTGCAAATTTACAATATTCACGCGGATATGTCAGACCCACTGGAGATAAAATCTGGCCAAGTCGCTAAGTTTAAAATAAAAGACCGTGGATATAATAAAACAACAACGACAAATATTTTGGTCATTTATTTTTTAAAAACAGATAGGATTAGTACCAGGAGATTTTTGTAATTGAAAGACATTTTATTCCACATTTCAAGGTGAACTTGTTTCAACGATCTAAGGCAAACTTGGAATGGGGTAATTTGACAGCGGGAACAGAATCAGACAAAAAATGGACAGGATGAATGAAACAAGTTCGTCATTCAGAATCTGTTATACAATTTGAATAATTCTCAGTAATTTTGAAATTATAGCACCGACTTCGAGGATTGCATTTATTTTGGGACACCCTGTACTGTTTGTAGTGGAATGTGAATAAATATTCAGACATGATTTGCGCAAACCACGTGATTTATCATTCAAATTGTAATGCGGATGTCTCAACATTTTCCGCTTTTTTAAAGACCACTGTCTAAATCTTCCATTGACGTTATCATTTTTTCTTGTCCACACAAGCACTGCACTTTTCTCCAGTAAACATTTAGAGTAAATACTAACAAACCCGTTCAATCAGTTTAGCGGCTATTTTGGAGTCATTTGTGTCGTTCCCGTGGCTGTATTCCTTCTGGGGTGCAATACAAGTTATCGATCGCCAGCTCCTTTAATCCGCCATATTTAGGGAACATGGCATTCAAATCAAAATATTTTTCGCACTCCAGGATTCTGGGGAATAACATTTGTTTGAAAAACACAACTTTGACATTTAATGCGTCATGTGTGGTTAAAGGTCCCAGGAAATGCAAATAGAATTGATGTGGTTTGTGTCAAGTCTACAAGGAGGGGCTCGAAAGCATTCAATATTTGGGTTGGTGATGACATCATTCGTGACTATTGCTTTTTTCAGAGAGTAATAGAAAACAGGCATGCGATGGTGACTATTGCACTGGTCCATTTGGACCTTTGACCCAATCTTATGTACACATTAAAGGGTTGGGTCAGCAATTCTTCTGACCAAGTCCGGTGATTATAGCAAGTGATATCTGGTGTGAGGGTCGATATATTTTCAAAGAATGCTCCTTTAATCGGCCAAGGTGACCTTTGACCTAAATCTGAGAACACCCCATATGGCCTTAGGTTCAGTGGTGCGTCTGACCAAGTCAGTGATATACAGAAATTGAATGGGAGAAACAGCAAAAAGGAGGGTAGGCGACTTGACCTGTAATGACCCCCACGTTGACCTTTGACCCCAATCGTAACCTTCGATGGGCCTTGGGTCAGCGGTTCTTCTGACCAAGTCTAGTGATTAAGCAATTGTTTTGTGGCATAAACAGCAAAAAGGAGGTCGTAAGGCGACTGCCCTCTAAAAATGACCCTGTGTGACCGTTGACCCCACCTGTCAACACACCCTGTGTGGCAAACTTGGGTCCGGGGTTATCTGAAGAAGTCTGGTCAAGATCGCATTAACTGTGTAACACTGTAGCATTTTGAACTAATTAATAGGGATTAGAGAGACTGCCCCTTTTGGCCCCTACATGACTTTTTGGATTCAAATCTTGTTGAACGCCCATATGGCCAAGCATCTGGCAATCAATGTGACAGAATGGCATCGTTAGCACATGCGAACTGTGGCAGAAGTAGGGAAAAGGGTTGTTAGCGGGCTCCAATGACCGCTGTTTGACCCTACGTACCCCCTTAAGGTCAAACTTGTTAACACCTTAGAACCCTTTGGTCGGGGGTTCTGTGGCCAATTCTCGATGGCTTCATCGGACCAAGCGTCTGACACTATTAGCATTTTTGAAGCAAGGTACAACAAAAGAGAAAGAAAAAGAAAGAAAGAAGAAATCGAGAGAAGGCAATATATCCATGTGCTGCCCTGCCCGCATGATAAATTCTCGCTGACTGGTGTGGTAATCTATTCATGTCACTGACTGAAAATCAATATTTCACTAATGATGTCACTGGTAGTGTATTCTTTTTGTGGCCCTGTTTATCGGAATGGAAATGCCCGGGCCCGTAAAGATTTTAGACTAGGTTTATCATCTCATTTCCTGGGACCTTTAAGAACCGCTGCAGCTGGTACACTTTGAAATCATTTTGTGATTATGCTTTTTTTTTTGCATGTTGCAATACTTCAATTTGTACAGTGTGTGTACATGTTGATGTGTAAATAACACAAAATAGGTCCGGAATCGATTTCTCTGTAAAAGAATGGTTTGGCGTCATTATCGCGTGTCGTAGGAATTGAATAATATTTTCAAATATGTTTCTCAATCTTCAATAGATACTAACACGTCATTTCATTGCATTATAATGTTAGGTACAAATATATAACCCGGATGATGGCACTGCTGACTTTGAATCATCGGGTCCAGAAGACAACTTTGGTGAAGAAGAGCTGCAGCAACCTGGAATACCAGTACCATATAATGCCTATTCGGGCACTGGGGATATGAAGGTAATGCCAACATATTGTTAACCTAGTCAACATAATTAAAGCCACTATCAGCGATTTGTTTTCAAAATGTAAGCAAATCGCGCACCATATTTAACTTGAGTGGACTCTTTCCTTCCAACACACTCTAAAAATGTGCTGTAACTGGTGAGAAAATTCCTCATGGATGGGCCTTTCTCACACATTACATTTAACTTTCACAACATTTTGAAAGGGAAAAAAGGTCCACTGATATGATTATAAACCCTGGTTTAAAACCCAGGTCTAAAGTTAGACTCCCTTTCAGAATACCAGGCTTTATGTTTAAGATGAAATTTATCCGCTTTCCGATTTTGCTTCCTCTAAATAGTGTAGTAAATATTTAAACATATATTAAAATGATCTGTGGATGTATATTATCATTTTATTCCGAGATTCTTCTACAAATCAAACTAGATTCGAGCTGTTTTAATTACTACTTTTAATGGTACACAGCCTAAGAAATTTAATAATGTGTCATGTCAAAATTTCATTGCAGGCTGAAATGTTATACGTGAATTACGGATCTGAAGAAGATTACGAGTTTCTTGAAAGTATAAGCGTAAATTTAACAGGAAGGATTTTCATCGCTCGATATGGTAAAATTGGAAGAAGCCGAAAGGTGGGTAAAGGTATGGTAAAGATAGCAGCGGGTCATTAATGAGGATCATTTTCTCGAAATTTGGGAAAGAAATTTTGAAGATGTTTGTCTATAGTTTGAAGGGTGCTGATTCAGAATTTTTCGATCCAACTTCTGGGAAATGTAGGAACATTGGAAAATAAGGGGGTAAAATTAATGCAAGGGTAAATTTGGAATCAAGTCAAATTATACGTGAATGTTATACGTGAATTACGGATCTGTAGAAGATTACGAGTTTCTTGAAAGTATAAGCGTAAATTTAACAGGAAGGATTTTCATCGCTCGATATGGTAAAATTGGAAGAAGCCGAAAGGTGGGTAAAGGTATGGTAAAGATAGCAGCGGGTCATTAATGAGGATCATTTTCTCGAAATTTGGGAAAGAAATTTTGAAGATGTTTGTCTATAGTTTGAAGGGTGCTGAATCAGAATTTTTCGATCCAACTTCTGGGAAATGTAGGAACATAGGAAAATAAGGGGGTAAAATTAATGCAAGGGTAAATTTGAAATCAAGTCAAATTGTGTTTAAATGTACACCAATGTATTTATCTCATTTTAAAGGAGAACCTGTATCAAGAATAACTTACATAATATACGCTATAAAAACAATTATTGAACACATATGGAGTGGTTTCATTGGAAAACGGAATTATAATAACCACAAAACGAATTAAAAGCATTTTGTCTGATCATACGCTATTTGAAATTCGCGCTACTGTATATGGGATATGTATTTGTGTTATGCGATACGGACGGCACAGTAACGTCATACATCTTCACGCATGATGCTTTCATAATGTGTATTTCCTATGGCATGTATGACCTAAACGTGTATGGCAAGCCATAAAGGCCATACCGTATTGCCGCAACGCGTTGCAACATTTCGGCAACGCGTTGTGAGAAAGTAGCAACGCGTTGCGAGAAAGTAGCAACGCGTTGCGGCGTCGGCCAATTAGAATGACGAATTTCTGTGACGTATTTCAAAAATTAGACCCACGCGTTGCAAAGTATCTAGCAACGCGTTGTAGCAACTCACAACGCGTTACAAGCCTTCACAACGCGTTGGGAGCTTCACAACGCGTTGCGACCTTCACAACGTGTTCTCAACGAAGGTTCACAAGCCATAAGGGTCATAACGTATTGCCGCAACGTGTAGTGAGAAAGTAGCAACGCGTTGTGACATTTCGGCAACGCGTTGCGGCCTCGGCCAATCAAAATCATGAACTTCTGTGGACGTATTTCAAAAAATATATCCACAACGCGTTGCGGCAATACGTTATGACGCGTTGTGAAGGTTTGCAACGCGTTGTGAAGCTCGCAACGCGTTGTGAGATTTATATTTTTGAAATACGTCAAAGAAATTCATGATTTTGAATGGCCGACACCGCAACGCGTTGCCGAAATGTCGCAACGCGTTGCCGAAATGTCACAACGCGTTGTGCCTTTTTTCTCACAACGCGTTGCGGCAATACGTTATGACCTTTATGGCTTGTTGTCCTTCGCAACTCGTTGTGAAGCTCGCAACGCGTTGTGAAGCTCGCAACGCGTTGTGAAGATTTGCAACGCGTTGCAAAGTATCTAGCAACGCGTTGTGGGTCTATTTTTTGAAATACGTCACAGAAAATCTTGATTTTGATTGGCCTACACCGCAACGCGTTGCCGAAATGTCGCAACGCGTTACTACTTTCTCGCAACGCGTTGCGGCAATACGTTATGGCCTTTATGGCTTGCGATAAACGTGCCGGTCGTATCGCATAACACGTTATACACTAGCGCGATTTTTAAATAGCACATGGTCAGACTAGATGGTTTTAATTCATTGTTAGGGTTATATAATTCCGTTTTTCTATGAAACCACTCGATATGTGGTCAATAATTATTTTATAGTGTATATTGTTTAATATTATTCGTTGTACGGGTTCTCCTTTAAAGGATTAAAAATCCTATAGTTTATCTAGGTATCGATCTTTAATTACACGGCTACAGCTCCGACAGTAATAGGGTTATGAATGAGAATCCTCTTCTCAAAGTTTTGGAAGAAGGTTTGCTGAATCAGAATATTTTCGGTCCCAATCTCTATGAAAGGTGGGAACATTGTAAAATTAGTACAGGGGTAAATTTGAAATCAAGTCAAATTGTGTTTAAATGTACATCAATGTATATATGGATTCAAAAAGTTTCGTTTGTCTAGGTTTCCACCTTTAGTTGCACGGCTACAGCCCTCATAAGGTTCAAGGTCATCATGGGGCAAAAATATCCAATGCTCAGATTTTGTTGAAACTGGTGTCCAATTATTGCACTGGTCATATTGAAGCAGAAAATGCATTTAATTCTTCGGGTGACAGCTCTGTATTCAAGACCATGTAGACCCTTGTTACATTTCGCCCTTTAATTATGGAACTAAATACCAAACATTGTAAAATAACCCAAGACGAACAATTTGATACCAGTTTCAACAAAATCGGAGCATTGGGTAAGGTTTACCTCAGGATAACCTTGAACCGTAATAGGGCTATCCCTGTGTAACTAAAGGTCGGAACCTAGACAAACAACACCATTTTTAATCCTTATAACGAGACCAATGTTTAAGCACAAAATGATATGATTCCAAATTTACCCCTGTATATAATTTGTCCCCTTTTTTTACAAATTTCCTCATGACAAATTTCTCACAGGTTGGACCCCAAAATAATAATAATAATATCGACATTTTTGTATTGCCTCTTCCAGAGGATTCAAAGCGCTGTTGCCTGTTATTATTAAACTGCCTCTAGGATATTGTCACAATCATTTCGCTTCATCTAGGCCGGCTGCTGGCCAAGCACATATACCTATCAGCACACAGAATGCAATATTCCTCATAACAGCTCCCTAGATTCGATTTCGCTTGGGTCGACGATGCAATGGAGATTAAGTATCTTCCCAGGGACACAAACACGTTGAATGTAGCGGGGTTTCGATCTTACGATTTACAATGGTCTTATAATAAATTCCGATTCAGCTTCCTTCAACCTACAGAAAATCATCTTCAAACCTTCTTCCCCAAACTTCGAGAATATGATTTCAGTTATGACCCTAGTATAGTGAGCTAACGCCTCGCTCATCTTAGTAGAAAAAATATATATTCAATAATCAGAATTTACAAAAAATTAAAGTGCTTGAATAATCAAATTATAATAATTTGTTCTTCAAACCAACTGCTTAATAATAATTAAAAGATGATAGGTTTGTATCGTTCCTCAGAAAGGTCGGCGCACATGGACAGATTCGTGGTGATCTTGTTACTAAAACGATGGCTTATATACCAGCTTGAGGCCATATGATCTATAGGTTTAGATTCACACAGCGTTGTCGCTCTGGTTACTGTTTCGAATGTGTCACGAAAGTTTCTTGTAAAAAAATATTTCAGTGGTTCACCCAAATACATATTTTTATGTCCGCAAGGGTAGCAAGATATTATTATCGTTTGATTTTTCCTTTACATAACTTACAAAGACCTTGCTTGCACAATTGTATGGCGGAGTTGGTCTTATCCTGTATTCAGACCCAGCTGACTATTCCGTCCCTCCTGAGCAAGGTCTACCGTACCCTGATGGACCATGGTTACCGGATACAGGAGCTCAGAGGGGCTCTATTTTCTATGATGCTGGCGACCCACTGACACCTCACTATCCCGCTACGGGTAAGATACTTTTAAAAGTGATTATTGTACTTCTTCCTCGTTAGCGTAGTTTTTGGAGCGATTTGATGTGGGTGATTCCATGATTAAAACATGACCTCTGTTGAAATTGAAGCATGAATTCGCACTTTAACTTAATATTACCCCATCTATTACCCCATTTAACTTAATATTACCCCATGCAATTGAGTTTAGTGCACTATTTATTTCCGTCCAAAGCACAGAGACAATGCTCAGTT
Source organism: Ophioderma brevispina (assembly GCA_023653785.1). Lineage (NCBI taxonomy): Eukaryota > Metazoa > Echinodermata > Ophiuroidea > Amphilepidida > Ophiodermatidae > Ophioderma > Ophioderma brevispina. Next base: position 28,206 of record JAMKCH010051830.1, on the reverse strand, counting down.
TATGATGCCATCTGTAGAGCCATTGACATTCGTAGAACAGCTTTTATGGTCATGCTGGATTTAAAGAGACATGAGGAGATTTCCAGAATGAAGCGCCCCAATTTTTGTCGAACCCCAGTTTTTTGCATATTTGGGATGCTTACCAATGTATTAGATTACACCTGAAATGAATAAGCCGAATACGCCGTCTTTATGTAATGAGATGATGATTTCGTGCACGACAGAAAGTCAAAGCATGGTGTTCTGTGGGAACGATTAAAATAGCAGGCAAGTTCAAAACAGAGTTTGCGGTTTTCTTTTGTACTTGTTTGTTCACTAAGCCTTCGGTTCTCGGTAGGTGGTCTACAATCGATTCCATGAAATTTGAGAGAAATTCGTATCCTAAAAAAAATCTCCTCCTGTCACTTTAACTACTGCATTTGATATGATGGATCACGATATTCTTACGAGCGGACAGCTCCACTACACTGCACTGATGCTGTAGAACTTGTATATCATGGGAGGGAATTTCATAACGTGGAGCCAGGGTACTCTGACCACCATCTATTCACTAAAAAGAATTGAACTGAAAGCATTCAAGTCTTTGTTACTGCACACACTGTGTAGGGAGCTGCAATAGACATTGCTCTATGGAGATGATACAAATGGTAATTTGTAAAATTATCCAGGACCTGCTTAGAACCCCGCCTACAATTCATCCGCAAGAGATTCTGAGACTGGTTTGAGTTGTTGGACCATTTACCTTTAAGAATCACACAGGTGCTTTTTCGAAACCGGCTGCGAATTCCCAAATCCAAGATGGCCGCCGGTAGCCATTTTAAAAATATAAATTTAATTTTGATACTAAAAGTACGTGTAAAACCTCGTTTTAGGGGTTTTGGGGTGCTGGGAATTCATTTCTGACATAGTTTTTGTCATTAGAGGTCCATGTTACATGGGATGGATTTGGAATTCCAAGCTGGCAGCCGAGGCCAGTCATATGAAAAGTACACCATGTTGGATGACTGAACCTAAGTATTAGGTTTCAATACATGTGTATGGGGTTTTTAGGTGCTGGGAATTCATTTCTGAAATCGTTTTTATCATTAGAAGTCCGTGTTACATGGTATGGATTTGGAATTCCAAGATGGCCGCCGGCTGTCATATGTTTAGTACACATTTGAAAGACTTATCCTAGAATTATGTGTAAATACCTCGTTGTAGATGGTTGTAGGTGTAGGAAATCCATATTGACACCATTTTTATAAGTAGAGCTTTCAATGAGACCATTGATAACAATGTAGACCATTTAGTTGTTGCAGCCATCTTGAATTTCAAAATGGCCGCCACCATTAAATACTTTTGCCTATATCTTGGTCCCTGAGATTCGTAGAGGCAAAATTCTGGTGTCTACACCCGTTTTAGGGTCAAAATAGTCATGGACATCCTTGATAACCAGATGATAACAATGCTGAACCATTCATTTGCGGCAGCAATCTTGAATTTCAAAATGGCCGCCAAGAAAAATGGATTATATTACATACATTCGCCTTTGAGAGAGGTAGAAGCATGATTCTGGTGTCTAAAACTATACCCATGTTTACAGTGTTTTTTTTAAAAAATCCAAAAAAGATCAAATGTAACTTTACTGGGTTCTTTGTTTGTGGCAGCGATTGGTGTTTGGTTTAATGTAATTCCCTTCTTTGGCGATAGGAGCACCAAGTATAGAAATATAGTGTCAAAATTGAACAAAAGTCATTAAATTGGTACCTGTGAGTTGGCAGAGTGGACATATTTAGAAGTGACATTATGGTCAAAACACAGTAGTGACATGGTTGGTTGTGAACAAATGTGGCAGTGTCATTGGTAATGACATGGTTGTTGGTGACACATGTATTTAGCAATGTTCCTTGAAACGCATCTATGAGGAAAGCTGGCAATATTGATAGCGCACATGTATTTAGTCCGTATGTGCACTAGTTTTGGCGTAAGTTGAGATTTTAAGTGACATGGTTGGCTGATGGTGTCATAATTGGCAGTGACATTGCTGATGGTGTCATAATTGCAGTGACATTGCTGATGGTGTCATAATTGGCAGTGACATTGCTGATGGTGTCAGCGTTGGCAGTGTCATAATTGGAAGTGACATAGCTGATGGTGTCATAATTGGCATTGTCATTTATAATATAATTGGAAATGTTATTTTTGTTGGTGACATAGTTGGATCATGCATCATCAGCGTCATCGCTGTCTTCGTTCTCTGATGAAACAGGTGGAGAGTCCTGATCGTCGAATCATCGTCCATCCCAACTCACTTGTATTAAGTCTCTCTTCTTCATCTGCCAGAGCTTCGAAAAGAATCGGGCCATCAACCCATAGTGGTTTAAGTGCCAAGAGTATAGTGTCCATCCATGTCCTGCAGTTGGAGAGGGAATGTCTACAACGGGAGTATCTGCTAGTCTCCATATAGCACCTGTTAGCTCTCTCTACGGATGTGTTGTTGTAATGCTGCATCAATACAACATCAAGGAGAAATGTTGTGATGACGGTATATTGCACCTCGGCTGCAATGTTCACCTTGCCACGTTACCACCATGTCGTGCAGCATTACGACAACATATCTGCCGTAGAGTGATCTATCAGGTTGCTATATGGAGACTGGCAGCTACTCCCGTTGTAGGTTGTAGAATTTCCATCTCCAACTGATGGACATGGATAGACACTAAAATCTGGGCATTTAGAACCACTATGAGTTGATTGTCCGATTCTTCCCGAAGCTCTTGCAGATGAAGTAGAGAGACTTGATACAAGTGATTCGGGTGACGACGATTCAGATGATCAGGACTATCCACCTGTTTCATCAGAGAACGAAGACAGCGATGACTCTGATGATGCATGATCCAACTATGTCACCAACAAAAATAACATTTCCAATTATGACACTGCGAATTATTACATCATCACCTATGATACTTTCAATTAGGCCACTGCCAATTATGACACCGCCAATTACGACACCGTCAGCTATGTTACTTCCAATTATGACACTGCCAACGCTGACATCATCGGCTATGTCAATGTCATGACATCAGCAATATCACTGCCAATTATGATACCATCAACTATGTCACTTTCAATTATGACACTTATGACACCATCAGCCAACCATGTCACTTAAAATCTCAACTTACGCCAGATCTAGTGTACATACGGAATAAATAAGTATGCACTATCGATATTGTCAACTTACGTCATAGACGCCTTTCAAGAAACATTGGTAAATACAAGTGTCACCACCAACTATGCCATTACCAATGACACTGCCAACTCTGTCACCACCACAGGGTTCATTACCAACTATTGTGTTTTGGCCATAAATGTCTCTTCTAAATATGTCAAATCCATCAACGCACATCACATGTACCAAATGAATGGCTTTTGTTTAATTCTGACACTATATTTTTATACTTGGTGCTCCTATCTCCAATGGAGGGAATTAAGTTCAACCAACTAACCAATGGCTGCCACAAACAAAGAACCCGGTAAAGTTACCTTTGATCTTTTTGGATTCCTTGACCTTGTAAACATGGGTATAGACACCATAATCATGCTTCTACTCTATCAAAGGCGAATGTATGTAATATAATCCATTTTCTTGGCGGCCATTTTGAAATTCAAGATTGCTGCCGCACATGTATGGTCCAGCATTGTTATCAATGGTGTCATTGAATTCCTTGACCCCCAAAACACGGGTGTAGTCAGACAACAGAATTTTGCCTCTACGAATCTCAGGGACCAAGATATAGGCAAAAGTAGTTAATGGTGGCGGCCATTTTGAAATTCAAGATGGCTGCAACAACTAAATGGACTAGCATTGTTATCAATGGTCTCATTGAATTCCTCTGCTCATAAAAATGGTGTCAAATATGGATTTCCTACACCTACAACCATCTACAACGAGGTATTACACATAATTCTAGGATGAGTCTTTCAAAATGTGTACTTTACATATGACAGCCGGCGGCCATCTTGGAATTCCAAATCCATCCCATGTAACATGGACTTCTAATGAGAAAAATGATATCAGAAATGAATTCCCATCTTGGATTTTCGGAATTCGCAGCCGGTTTCGAAAAAGCACCTGTGTGATTCTTAAAGGTAAATGGTCCAACAATTCAAATCAAGTCTCAGAATCTCTTGCGGATGAATTGTAAGCGGGGTTCTAAGCAGGTCCTGGACTACATGATAAGACATGTTGAATTATCTTTTCACGAAAGAAAATTTGCCATGGAATTTTACCATGGCAGTAAAATACCTTAATTCAGATACTTTGTATTTAATATAAACATGTCCAGTTGAAGAGTTGTAGAGTTGGTCAAATCTGCACATGTTAGTCCACGTACGCTCAAATTGTCGGTTGGCTTGGTTGTCTTGAGAAAGATACACAAACTTCCCATATTCGGGTAATTCCCCCACTGTATATGGAGTTAGGGCTCCGTCCTTGGGTCTCAAGAATTTGTTTATTATATTTGCAGAATTGGTCACACCATACCCAGTATCATCTTTATGGCGATGATATTCTGCTACTTATCTCCTTTGATCGTATTTTTCCTGGAGATGTTGCATGTTCTTTGTTCAAACTGACTCGGTGCATCGAACATATCACGTCTTGGCCCAATAAATTAATGCTGATTTGAATAAACAAATAAATCCAAGACTGAGTTTTTCATTGCATCCCCATCTTATCACTACATTCATTTCAACATCTGACTTTTCTTGCTGATGGTCTACAATCCATCGTTCCCTGCAATCTAGAAATAGATGCCGTTTTTAATCACAATATGAAGATATCTGATCACATCACTCAGATTTTACGCTCACGCAAAGCTGGTTGTCAACCTCAATCGTTTTAAAAGAGTCCTTGATATTACTTCCTATATGGTAATGCTGCTCGCCACTCGGGGTCTGGTCCTTTTCTGACTTGAATACTGTAGCTTTCTTTTCAACAGCGTTTCCAAGAAGGACCATCAACGTCTCCGGCTCAAGCAAACTGTAGAATATGAGTTGAAGACTCATCTTCCTGTCATAGAATGCCCAACTTTCCCCTTGTCAGTGAATAAATTGGGTAATACACTCCCCCACACCCCAGTAAACCCAATACCCCCCTTTCCAACATCCCGGAACTGTCTTCACACAAAATCACACCCCCCTTTCCTTTTTTCCCCCCCCCCCCCACCTCACCCACTTCCTGATGCTAAACGTATCCAGTTCCGGACTCCGGTCAAAACTATACGCTTCCGGCCAATTTAGTCACCTAAATATCTCTCATCACTTTTAGGCCAGTCAAACTAGAATGAATACTGCCTTAACCCAACACTAATTACAGCAGAATCAATTCCAACAGAATTGTATTGAGAATATCTTTAAAACACCATTACAACAAGGGGGTAAGGTTTATACAGGAGTCAAAATATGAAAAGTATCAAAACGCGTCGAAAAGTATGGCAACGTATTCGTCACATTTCCAGTTATTAAAAAAAATGGTATAGGTTGCCATTCTGCAGGTTGTAGTTCAAAGTTTAGAGTCAAAATAGGTTCAAGGTCATAATGGGGGTGGTAAATTTCAGATGTATACGTTCGTTATAAAAATGGTGTCAAATTGTTCGTCTAATGGTACAGAACCCGAAAATATACTGTGCACAATCTATACTAATCGTTGCAGAATTGGAACGCAAAATGTGACTGGGGACTACAGGGTCTATGGGAGGTCATATAAGTCATAGCTCTGTAATTCTTATATAGAAAGTTCAAACAAAGAATCATAATTTACTTATCTAGTAGGACAAATCACAGTTCGGAACCAGTCCGATCAAAATCGGACCATGCCTATGAATTTTACCCCAGGATGACCTTTGAACTGTTATGTGCCTATATTGCACTAACAAACTATAACGCGTAGATAGGACAAACTACACCTTTTTTAAACCTTAGTAGTATCCCAATAAATTGGTACATCATTTTAATCAATTCGAACAATGCTAATTTTTTACCCCTGTATAAACTTTGCCCCCTTATTTCTACATTTTCCACAAGGTTGATTTTGGTAGACTTTTAAAATATTATTTTTTGGACTATTTCACATTATATTAACACCAAATTGTTTCTGCTGCAATTCCCTATTACCTACGGTCCGCTACTACTAGCGATAACTCTAGGCGAAGTTGACTGCACGTATATCGCAGGCCATAAAGGCCATAAACGTAGGGCCTGCAACGCGTTGCGAGAAAGTCGCAACGCGTTGCGACATTTCGGCAACGCGTTGCGACATTTCAGCAACGCGTTGCTACATTTCGGCAACGCGTTGCGGTGTCGGCCAATCAAAATCATGAATTTCTGTGACGTATTTCAAAAAATAGACCCACAACGCGTTGCTGGATACTTTGCAACGCGCCGCAACGCGTTGTGAAATTTTGACAACGCGTTGCGACATTTCGGCAACGCGTTGCGACATTTCGGCAACGCGTTGCGGTGTCGGCCAATCAAAATCATGAATTTCTGTGACGTATTTCAAAAAATAGACCCACAACGCGTTGCTAGATACTTTGCAACGCGTTGTGAAGCTCGCAACGCGTTGTGAAGGCTTGCAACGCGTTGTGAAGCTCGCAACGCGTTGTGAAGGCCATAAGGGTCATAACGTATTTGCCGCAACGCGATGTGGATCTATTTTTTGAAATACGTCACAGAAATGCATGATTTTGATTGGCCGACGACGCAACGCGTTGCCGTAATGTCGCAACGCGTTGCTGAAATGTCGCAACGCGTTGCCGAAATGTCGCAACGCGTTGCCGAAATGTCGCAACGCGTTGCTACTTTCACAACGCGTTGCGGCAATACGTTATGACCCTTAAGGCTTGTGGACCTTCGCAACGCGTTGTGAAGCTCGCAACGCGTTGTGAAGCTCGCAACGCGTTGTGAAGGCTTGCAACGCGTTATGAGTTTCCACAACGCGTTGCTAGATACTTTGCAACGCGTTGTGGGTCTATTTTTTGAAATACGTCACAGAAATTGATCATTTTAATTGGCCGACACCGCAACGCGTTGTGAAGGCTTGCAACGCGTTGTGAAGGCTTGCAACGCGTTGCGGCAATACGTTATGGCTTTTATGGCTTGCCATACACGTATGCGAGCCTGTAAACTTGCTAAAATGGAAGCTGCGCCTCTGTGGCTTAGGAACTCAAAATAGTTCATATGTTCGTTACTTTACTTTTTGTTGTATATACATGCATAAAACACAGTCTCTGTATTTCTTTTGGTGTCTGTCCCTCATGCCCTCGCAGTGACACATTTTTTTTGTATTTATTGACCTCTTTTCGCTTTCTTTATTTTTAATGCAGAAAATGCTTTTCGTGAAGAACCAGAAGACGTAACTAGATTACCCGTCATACCAGTGACTCCTATACCTAACAAAGATGCGGCCGAGCTTTTGGAGGTATTTGTCTTTTTTCCCATAGGCTACCATTCTTCAATATACAAAGAGAAAATAGAACAATGAACATAATTATTTTAATACACACTAAAACCCGCCGCGAGACAGATCTAACTAACGAGTAAACATTTGTGTGTTTTTAATCAAGTAATTGATGCAATTATTTGGAAAGGATCTGGCAAGCGCCCACTAATGGTGGAGTAATCCAGCAACACTTGAATAGGCCCTATATCGGTTTTTGTACATGTTGATTTGTGACCTTTGACCTCTGAAACTAACGTGGACAATGAAAAATAAAACATTTTTAACATTTTAAGCGGGTTTCAATAATGCTTGTGTTTACTAGATAGTTATTATGATTCAGTTAAAATTATATTAATTCTATACCAAAAATAGCATAATGACCGCCAATAAGCATTTCTACACAGTGGCCTCAAAGGAATCACAGATGACTTCCATGTTGTAACACCTTTTGTATCACCATACGACAAGGGTTCAAGTTTCATTAAAATCGGTCAAGTATATACAACTTTGGGCAGATAAATAGACAAATATAGTTTTGATACCGTGAGCCTATGCAATGGAGAACTGAATTGTTTGCGAAAGTAGCGATATCAGAACTGAAATTTTTCACCAATTTGTGGTTGTATCCGTTTTAGGCAAGTTAAAGGTTATGGAGCTGAAGAAACTAAAATATTTTCCATAATCGAGTTAAAATTTGGGGAGTTTGGGAAAAATTGGGGTCTTAGAACTGGACTAATCGAGAGGGGTCTATAAAAAACTGCAGAAGAACGCACCCCCCATCCCGGGTGAAAAATGGGGGTCTTGACCGCCGCCGCACATAACCGTTCGCCAAATACGCTAGGCCCAGTGCAAATAAGTGTCAGATCACACAGGTGGTCCGCTTTCAAGTTAACCAAACTAAGAAAAGTTCCATAGACCGTGTAACAATATTAATTAAAGTGGCACTGGCAAGCTATAACTCCCCTGCCGTTTTAGAATATATCAAAATTCTTTACTTTCCACAGAATCGTTTCACTTTGATATCTAAAAACTGATATGTTTTTAACTGATTTTATATTTGTACCTTTAAACCGAAAAACTTGAGATGGATTTGATAATCTTTTTGATCTATAAATTCATTGTAAATTCTTTTGTATAGCGTTCACCAATTCGCAGAAAAGTCGTATTTGTGCAATACCGTAATATATAGAAGTTACCTTTAATCTATATTTTTTCTGTTCAGGAAATCTGCTGTCAATGGACAAATGCCAGCAGATTGGAGTGGTGATCTTTCAATTACATATGGCTTAGGTCCTGGGTGAAGGTCATATCAAGATAGGTACGTCTCACTAAATCCTCGATGAGTGATTGAAGCAAAAGTTATTTTCATTTTGAAAAAACACTGATCGATCATGTAATTTACACTCAATTATTTTCATTATTAGTTTATATTATTATATAATTATGAATTATATTATTAATTATATTATTATCGTTCTCATCTGTCTTTCTCTTCTGTTTCTTTCTTCTAGGTGTCTGTCACTATTTATCCGTCTTTTGTGTGTCTAGATAGTTTGTCACTGTCAAAGTCTGTCGCAGTCTTGCGACTAAAATAATTAGTCCCACGTCTGACTCTCCCATGTCCTTGTAGACTGTGATCTCTTTCAAAAAGTGTTGCCTATTTTCCTCAAATTTTATATAGAGACTCGGAGAAACTGGCGAGCATTGAATTAAATAAAGAAGAAAAATACACGGGCTCGAACCCAGTCCTCTCGCTATCCAGGCGTGAGATTTACACTGGCCCAGAGGACTGTGTTTACGTCATTCCCGGCAAAAAACGAGTGTAATATATTTCTCTTCTTTATTTCAGAGTCTCAATCGGCCGTAATTATATTATATATTTTAGAAGTGCGGCTATATCCTACGTACCTAACTCCAATTCGGAAAATTTCCACGTTGATGGAACATGGAACGATTGAGATTTCGAGTAGGGCGCCACCTACCCTGACTTAGAAATTTTTTCGCGTACTTAGTCGTTTTTGTGAACTAGCATTCTTCAGCGAGACCGCTCCTCTAAAGTCCCCGGCCACTTCCAGGTGAAGACCAGGAAGCGGTACGCTCTGGACTTGTTTTTTCTGAACTATGGACTTAGTTTTTTTTTTCACCCAAGGTTCGACTTAGGAGATCTAGAGTGATTTTCGCTGACAAATGAAGTGGTCCGTTAATGGAAAAATCTCGCTGCCGTGCACGGCTACGGATTTCACCAAGAGTGGGGTTATAATCTAGAAATACGTCACAGAAATGCATGATTTTGATTGGCCGACGACGCAACGCGTTGCCGAAATGTCGCAACGCGTTGCCGAAATGTCGCAACGCGTTGCTACTTTCTCACAACGCGTTGCGGCAATACGTTATGACCCTTAAGGCTTGTGGACCTTCGCAACGCGTTGTGAAGCTTGCAACGCGTTGTGAAGCTCGCAACGCGTTGTGAAGACTTGCAACGCGTTATGAGTTTCCACAACGCGTTGCTAGATACTTTGCAACGCGTTGTGGGTCTATTTTTTGAAATACGTCACAGAAATTGATCATTTTAATTGGCCGACACCGCAACGCGTTGTGAAATTTTGACAACGCGTTGCTACTTTCTTGCAACGCGTTGCGGCAATACGTTATGGCCATTATGGCTTGCCATACACGTATGCGAGCCTGTAAACTTGCTAAAATGGAAGCTGCGCCTCTGTGGCTTAGGAACTCAAAATAGTTCATATGTTCGTTACTTTACTTTTTGTTGTATATACATGCATAAACACAGTCTCTGTATTTCTTTTGGTGTCTGTCCCTCATGCCCTCGCAGTGACACATTTTTTTGTATTTATTGACCTCTTTTCGCTTTCTTTTATTTTTAATGCAGAAAATGCTTTTCGTGAAGAACCAGAAGACGTAACTAGATTACCCGTCATACCAGTGACTCCTATACCTAACAAAGATGCGGCCGAGCTTTTGAGGTACTTTGTCTTTTTTTCCAATTAGGGCTACCATTCATTCAAATCATACAGAAGAGAAAATAGAACAATGAACATAATTATTTTAATAAACACTTAAAACCCGCCGCGAGACATATCTAACTAACGAGTAAACATTTGTGTGTTTTTACATCAGATAATTGTGAAATTATATTGGAAATGATCTGGCAAGAGCACTAATGGTGGAGTAACTCAGCAACACTTTGAATAGGCCCTATATCGGTTTTTGTGACATGTTGATCTTTTGACCTTTGACCTCTGAAAACTAACGTGGCCAATGAAAATAAACATTTTTAAACAGTTTAAGCGGTTTTCAATAATGACGTGTGTTTAACTTCAGATAGTTATTATAGATCTCAGTAAAATTATATTAATTTCTATACCAAAAATAGCATAAATGACCTCCAATAAGAATTTCTTACACAGTGGCCTCAAAGGGATCACAGATGACTTCAATTTCTGTACCACCTTTTGTATCACCATACGCAAGGGTTCAAGTTTCATTAAAATCGGTCAAGTATATACAACTTTTGGCAGATAAATAGACAAATATCTTTTGATACGTGAGCTATGCAGATGGAGAACTGAATTTGTTTGCGAAAGTAGGATCTTCAGAACTGAATTTTTCACCAATTTTGTGGTCTTGGTAACTCCGTTTTTAGGCAAGTTAAAGGTTATGGAGCTGAAGAAACGAAATATTTTCCATAATCGAGTTAAAATTTGGGGAGTTTGGGAAAAATTGGGGTCTTAGAACTGGACTAATCGAGAAGGGGTCTATAAAAAACTGCAGAAGAGCCTGGCGTGAACTGTGGGGGTCTTGACCGCCGCCGCACATAACCGTTCGCCAAATACGCTAGGCCCAGGTGCAAATAAGTGTCAGATCCCACAGGTGGTCCGCTTTCAAGTTAACCAAACTAAGAAAAGTTCCATAGACCGTGTAACAATATTAATAAAGTGGACTTGGGGCAAGACTATAGACTCCCCTTGCCGTTTTAAATATGATATCAAAATTCTATACTTTCACAAGAATCGTTTCACTTTGATATCTAAAAACTGATATGTTTTTAACGTGATTCTTACTATTTGTACCTTTAACAACGAAAAACTTGATATGGATTTGATAATCTTTTGATCTATAAATTCATTGTAAATTCTCTTTGCTATATGCGTTCACCAATTTCGCAGAAAAACGTTATTTTGTGACAATACCGTAATATAAATAGAAGTTACACTTTTAAATCTATATTTTTTCTTGTTCAGAAATCTAGCTTCCAATGGACAAATGCCAGCAGATTGGAGTGGTGATCTTTCAATTACATATGGCTTAGGTCCTGGGTTTGAAGGTCAATATCAAGATAGGTACGTCTCACTAAATACTCGATGCGTGATTGAAAGCAAAAGTAATTTCTCATTTTGAAAACACTGATCGATCATGTAATCTACACTCAATTATTTTCATTATATTTTATATTATTATATAATATATTATATTATAATATATTATATTATTATCGTTCTCCATCTGTCTATCTCTTCTGTTTTCTTTCTTCTAGGTGTCTGTCACTATTTATCCGTCTTTTGTGTGTCTATATGTGTTTGTCACTGTCAACGTCTGTCGCAGTCTCTGAGACTAAAAATAATTTGTCCCACGTCTGCCTCTCCCATGTCCTTTGTAGACTGTTATCTCTTTCAAAAAGTGTTGCTATTTTTCCCTCAAATTTTATATAGAGACTCGGAGAAACTGGCGAGCATTGAATTAAATAAAGACGAAAAATACACGGGCTCGAACCCAGTCCTCTCGCTATCCAGGCGTGAGATTTACCACTGGGCCACAGAGGACTGTGTTTACGTCGATACCGGCAAAACGAGTGCTAATATATTTCTCTCTTTATTTCAGAGTCTCAATCGGCCGTAATTATATTATATATTTTAGAAGAAGTGGGCCTATATACATGATTCTATAGCAGAACCTATGACGAAGCGAAACTCAATGCAATTTTAAATTCAAAGTAAAATGAAATCAATTAAAGACGACACTCAATGCAATCTTAAATTCAAAGTAACATGAAATCAATTAAAGACGAATACTGAACCCCTCTGTCTCTTGTCCTTTGTGAATTATTTAACCTTTGCGAATTTTTGAACCTTTGTGAATTGTTTAACCCACTGACCTCTACACATGGATAGCGGGCTGCCGCACAGTTGAATGGTCGTCGAGTGTCACAACAGGAAGTTGCTTTTTTTACCTTTGTAATATGGCGGAAAACAATGCATACACCTGCTGGTTCTCATATTCCACACAGATGTTATATTGTTCACCACCATTTACGCTCCCATAGCATCTCTAGTGCTGGGACACAGCGCCACCTATTCCGTATCCGCATCGCTAATTGGCCGGCTATTCTTAGACATGCGCTACGTCATGGGACTCCCTAGCAGCCAAACGCTGTGTTAAAGGCTGTGCGATTAGCTTGAACAAGGAATGAAAAAACGGTTTCGCGGTACCTTGGATATCACGAAATCAACGAATCAGGTGGACAATCTGATGTTAGAAACGGGTTCCTGACAAAAAAGACCCCTTAGTCACTAGTTTTTGTAAGCCTGACGTGTGGCATGACGTGACAGCAGCAATCGAGAATTGAGCCAGCTGATAAGAGCTTATAAGGTAAGAAAAATGCTTGTATATGGATCGTATTTTTCACGTTTTTTCGTCCTTTTCCAAAAATAAACCTATATTATAAACTAGTCAGCTAACTAGACAATTTAGTTAGGAATATTTTGGTGCGTAAATCGTTACGATAGGCCAAGTATTTTGCGCAATCTCCAGTGTACTGCAATGTACACAAAATCCGAATCAACGCTATCTGACACTGTATGTACGTGGAGTTTCCCACGCTTAGCCGATTATGATGTGGTTGATAACTCCCTAGCGCAGTGAAGATTTGCCAAGGTTTGTCAAGATTGAACAATGGCCGGCGCTGTGTGCCAAGACGACACGTAAATGGTGTGTGTTATACAAAATTCCTTTAACTTTGACAAGGTGTATGCATTGTTTCCCGCCATATTACCAAGGTAGAAAAGCAACTTCCTGTTGTGACACTCGGCGACTCAGACCCGCTATCCATGTGTAGAGGTCAGTGGTTTAACCTTTGTGAATTGTTTAACCTTTGTGAATTATTTAAGTCAAAAATCAATATTGCTATGTTTTCTTGAATGCTCATGAAATTGAACTTAGGTTAGGACGAATAGTGGTGAACTCGGAAAGTAGCATTCGTTGGGCCTATAACGTCATTGGTTTTATTAGAGGTGAAATTGAACCAGGTAAGTGCAAAATTTTAGATGGCATCACTGTTTTTCTCTAAAATATATATAAGCATGATAAAAGATCATGTAAAATGATGTATTAACTAAATACGTTCTTTTAGATGCAATATTTAATAGCCAATTCAAACAGTAATAAAAGTGAGTTTTACTTTAAATAACGATAAACGTGTTCATTGTGACAGTTTAAAACTGCTACAAATAATGATAACATGTCTCTGCACGCACAATTTGACTAGTTCCACAAAATCATTTTGATGGTGATATTTAACGCAATTTTAATGATATGGTTTGGAGAAAGAAGTCAAATAGTTGATGTAGATAAGAATCTTCCCATGCATGATTGAAATGGAAATTTGCGTTCAACAATTTTGAATGTTTTAAAACAATGTTTCATCCACTGCCTTCATGCTAATAAAATTGTAAATCTCGCTATTATCTTTGATTAAACACTGTCAGATTGATTTTATCATTACTCCTTCAGATCGCTACGTTTTAATAGGTAACCATAGAGACGCCTGGGGATTAGGATCAGTAGATCCAACAAGCGGAACAGCCTCTCTCCTGGAAATTATCAGAGTCTTCGGAGAACTGAAAAAAGAAGGTGAAGCATTAGACGCATTTATTCAGACAATATGCATTCATTCAGATGTAAAAACAAACAAACAATGAAAACATGCTTAAGCTTAAAGCGACACATGCTCTCAAATGATAGACTGAGACCTAGAAAGAATAAACAATAAGTTCCTTTGCACACAATACACAGAACTCATATCGTGAGGCCAAAGACATCCCATGATGTTAGCCTTAACTTATTACATGAATAGGTCTATCATAGCTAGGGGGTGGGGCACTCAACTTTTTTTCAAGCAGGTATGTTCGGCCCCGATTTTCAATCTTGGGGGCTTGGGAACTGATTTTTATGTCTCAAAGTAGGGCCTTAGGCCCTACTTTGAGACATAAAATCGCTTCGCTTCTGAGGCAGAAATTTCCACCAAATAGTCCGGACATCTGGAGTAATTCCGTGACCGTGGAGAGCGGAGCATCATTTCTCAGTAGATTCCTCTTCTATGAAGGTTAATGGACAAATTTAGCGGGGTGCCCCTCGTGAAAGTGTGGACGGAATCCGGGGGGGGGGGGGGGGAAATACATGATACAGGGGTCAAAAATGAAAAACGCTTTGATTGCTGTAAAAAGGTAACCAAGGCGTTCGTCCTTTTACAAGGATTAAAAAAAGGTATACTTTGTCCTACCTACAACGTATGGTTAAGGAACATGGTCATCACCAAAGGTTAAATCTTTAATATTGCTTTGATTTCTTTCAAAAAGGTATCAAATTATTAACCTTTCCAGATTGCAACAAAAGTAGTTGGCACTCTCTTTTGTATTTGGTTATCAAGATAAATGATAAACAAGGTCAATGCCATTGACCTCTATTGATCGCTGAATTTTAGAAATGTGTTAGTGCAAATATTTTTGTTGCAGTATTTGAACAATTTGAGCCCATTTTTAAAGAAATCGGATCAAGGTTTAACCATTGGTGATGACCTTTGACATGTAACAATTTTGGTCATTTCTATATGTTGTAGGTAGTACAAATGATAACTTTTAAAATCCTAGTAACAAGACGAACACCTCCTGGATTCTGCCCACACTTTCACGACGGGCACCCCGTTTAATTAGTTAAAATTAACCTCCATAGAAGACAAATCTACTGAGAAATGATGCTCTGTTCTCCACGGTCACGGAATTGCTCCAGATGACCCAACCAAAATAGACCCTTAAGAACTGAATTATGCTTCAACTGAGACCCTTAAGAACTGCTGGAGAGGTGCAAAATGGGGGGTCTTAGGGACGCACATATCCGTACATCTTTCCTATGTCAGGGCCCGCCCCTGTATCTTGGATTCATAATCATTGATACTATACCCACAAAGGTGACGTAACAGACCAGGCAAACAGTATGCATTCAAAGGGAATCAACTCTTTAATATCTTTTATGTGGTTTTACACTGTGGACTATGGTGCATGTACTGAGAAAAACCCTACTCTATATAATGCTTAATTACAAAATCATTCCATTTGTTCAGTGTGTTCCCAAAACGCAACACTTGGTGTTGCGTTTTGTCAGCCGCCATAAGTTTGAACAAAAGCACATGACTTCGTTTTCTTTGTCGTAAGGTAAGATACGACTATCCCGGGGGGGGGGGGGGGAGCACTTGTATTCAAAGGTGGATATGATGCGTGAACATGGACTTTCAAAATGCACCCTAACACGTATTTTCACCGACTAAAAAACAAGCTAAAATATACCCTAAACAAGTAGTTTTATCTGTTTATGATACCCTCAACAAGTACGCAATGCATTGTATCGTTAATATACCCTTTATTATCTTGCTTTGCTTTACTTCCCAAGTTCCGATTACATATTTTGGGTGATTTTGATCCCTGCTTAATGAGATATAACATGACAATTTCAGGGTTAAGGAAAAAAAACATACCCTTTTTTCCATATTTTGCTGTTTTTGACACCCTAAACGATGTACGCGCGTACATCGCCTGTTGGAAAAAAATACACCCTTTTTACGCGTTTTCTTGTTCACGCATCATATCCACCTTTGAATACAAGTGGCCCCCCCCCGGACGACTATTTGCTAATGTCCCTGAAAAATAGAGTGATAAAGTCAATAGTTTTAAAGATATGATGTCATTAATCAAGTAACCCGCAGGACCCATTTTACAAAAACAAAAATGAGGAGCTTGTAACCACAAGGGTGGCACTGAAGAATAGAATGGAAAATGCAAATTTTATTGAAATAAACATTTAATTTAACGACTTCTACTGGATGAAATAGCCGCATTTACATAATCATTATTAAACTGATAATGATAATGCATTAATTAAATATATTTAAAGACGATATAAGATAAAACTATGACTAAGCTTATCGAAAAATTCAACGTGACATGAAATTATATAGATGCGTTGGGTTGCAACATGCTTGTTACATTCCGAAGTTTTTGAAAGTACAACATGTTGTCAACTCGAAACTCAACAATATCAGTATTCATTATCATTCAATTTTAAGTTATAAGATAACTCTGTCTGCTTTCACAAACGATGATGATTGAATAGCTCTAATTCAATGCTGTCTTTGGACAATACGAGGTGTTTGTTGATCGTAATAATTATATTCCCAATTTCATCTTATTAGTGTCTTAAAATGCACATGGAAACATTCATAGGTTAATATTTGTTGCAGCACCTGTCATTTACCGAGATTCATATGGTTTCTGCACGCAAAAATTAGTACTGTATTTTTAGTTACTGAGCGCCTCAATTTTGTAAAATGGGTGCTGCAGGTTGCTTGATTTCTGGGGTCATATCTTACAAAATATTAACTCTATCTTTATTAACTTTCAGGGACATTAGTTAGCAATCCTATCTTACCTTATAACAAAGAACAAGTCATGTGCATTTGTTCAAACTTATGGCGCCTGACACCAAGTTTTTTGGGACATAATGTACTTAGGGCTCCCCAGTTTTAAGGCGATCCAATTACTGAACGCACCATTCTTTGTATATCAGGGTGGCGTCCTAGGCGTACTCTTGTATTTTGCAGTTGGGGAGCGGAGGAATTTGGGCTGATAGGGTCCGTCGAATGGACGGAGGTAAGTGATAATGTAACTTCCAGCAGCCATATGCCGTCTCTTTTGATTCTAACACACATTGCACTTATTTGCCCTGTCAATCGTTGAGAAATAAAATAGCCACCCCCCTTTCAGACACAATGAATTTTCAATAACAGACGAAATTAAATATTCCTGAATATTTTTTTCGTGAAAGCTATGAGTACACATTAAAACATGCAGAGTTTCCATCAACATGCGCTTCCTAAAAGGCATTTTATAGACCAGTTAACAGCAATGTTTGTAAACATGTTAACTTTTGAAATAGGTCGGCCTGACTGTTACACACTGGACAATTGTATCTGTTAGAGTTTTAATACTATGGGCCATAACGATTGGCAGGAATGAATTGGCAGGCAACAAAAGAAGTAACGTAAGATTTTAACTGTCTATATTTTGCCAAATCCAAAAACGGACTTACAGGGCCATTCCGATCGCCATAGCCTCGTCCTAGAACCCCAGATTTTACGGAAGTGGTAAAATTGTTTTTTGTATCTGAAAACGCTACTATTCTCATATACCCTGTCAACTTAGGGCTAACACAGATTTTGGTTTTTGGATGTTATTTTGCGAAAATGTGTCCAATTTTGCTTGGTCGACCAATATTAATTTAACTTAGTACTCTATGGGGTTTAAATATCGGCGCGAAACTTTAACAGATTGGGTTTTTGGGGTGTGTGCTAAGTGCATACTCAACATATAAAATAAAAAATATAGTACACCTTTTTTGCTTTGTCCATAGTTTCTTTTCTTAATCCCAGACCTAATTGCAACCAAATTTTGGGTCATTAAATTGCGCCATGCAATCTTATATATGAAATCAGCCACAAAGGGCATCTGAGGTTAGCTTGGCAAATTCACTGCAAACGTAAAATTGGTCCTTCAGCATGCACTTTTTTTTATCCTGCTTCCTATCTTTTTATGCAAAAGTCCATTGCAACCAATATCTGATCAAGAAGAAAATGGAAACCTTCCATAAATGAAGTCAAAGTTCATATCCACTTGTACTTTCAAATCATTATATCTTCGAAATAGCGTGTATTTGTATGTTTTTTCAGTAATTTACTACTGTATGGCTGTCAACGTTCAGTAGCGTATTTGAATCTCGATAATTGCTGTCCTATGGTAAGAATTTATAAAAAAAATCACATGCTTCTACAACCGGTCTCAAAAAAGTGATACAATCATAAAAAAATTGGTTAAAATATGAAATTCAAAAATAAGTCATTAATATTAAAGAACAGAGACGGGCTTTCCAATTGGGTTTTTTGTTCATCTTATTTGCTTTGCCAATCCCGAGATATACTCAATTTAGTGCGAAACACCAAAATCGATTTTGTGGCCATTTCTTTTAATGCATGGGCAGAGTTGTTTTCGCACAGAATGCCATGCTATTCGTCCGTGTCCACACGTGTTATCAGCAGGCCATAAAGGCCATAACGTATTGCTTCACAACGCGTTGCAAGCTTCACAACGCTTTGCTCATGTCACAAGCCATAAGGGGTCATAACGTAGTGCCGCAAACGCGTTGTGAGAAAGTCAAGCCACGCGTTGCGACATTTCGACACGCGGTTGCGGACATTTCTGGCAACGCGTGCACCATTTCACAACGCGTGCGACATTTCGACAACGCGTTGCGGTGTCGGCCAATCAAATCATTAATTTCTGTGGACGTATTCAAAAATATAATCTCCAACGCGTTTGCGACCTTCACAACGCGTTGTGGCAATACGTTTTATGACCCCTTATTGCTTCAAAACGCGTTGTTGAAGTTTTACAACGAGTTGTGAAAGCTCGCAACGCGTGTGAAGGCTTTCAACGCGTTGTGAAGGCCTACAGTGTCCATAACGTATTGCCGCAACGCGTTGTGGATGTATTTTTTGAAATACGTCAAAGAAATCTGATTTGGATTGGCCGACCTCCGCAACGCGTTGCCGAAATATCGCACGCGTTGCTAAATGTCGCAACGCGTTTGCCAAATGTCGCACGCGTTGCTGGAATGTCTCAAACGCGTGCTACTTTCCCCACAACGCGTGCGGCAATACGTTATGACCCTTAATGGCTTGTGGACCCTCGCAACGCGTGTGAAGCTTGCAACGCAGTGTGAAGCTCGCAACGCTGTGAAACTGCGCAACGCGACTTGTGAAGGGCTTTGCAACGCGTTGTTAGTTTCCACAACGCGTGCTAGATACTTGTTGTGGTCTAATGTTTTGAAATACGGGTCACAGGAATTTGATCATTTAATTGGCCTACAACCGAACGCGTTGTTATGTTGGCAACGCGTTGCTACTTTTCTTGCAACGCGTTGCGGCAATACGTGTATGGCCTTTATGGCTTGCCATACCGTGTAGTTATTACCGGTATTTAACTAAGTCCGACGAATTAAAAAACAAATCCACTAATTCCCCCTCACCCTATTGTACCCCATTGTAATCGGTCTCCTCCACATGCGGTGTCGAACATAAGCACTTCATAACCGGAACCTAAATTGATCGGTTTTAGTGTTCGTCTAAATTTGCCGTGTGGACGCGCGTCGGTGTTAACTCTATCGACCTAACTTGGCTTAAGCCCGACGATTTAATGCCGAAGAAGAGCAGGGTTAAGTCCCGTTGTGGCAGGAGATATGGTCCTGGCCGGTTTCCCAACCGTCCGGGAACAATGGTGGGCAATCGATTCAGTTGAACTCTTCACGTAACATTAGTTTCACGCTTTATTCCGTTTGTCGTCTATGGAGCCCGGACTGTGGTTCCTGCCGACCATATCTCGCTTTCACACCGGTCTAACTTTAATGACCGGTGTAGAAGTAACATTGTCCGGCGTACTCCATAGTCCGGGACAATGGTGAACGAATTAGGTGCAATCGATTCAGTTGACTCCTTTACGCAACATACACTTAAAATGTCCGTAAAATTAAGGAAATTTAAAAAAAAATTTCCGTAAGTTTACGGAAAAATCTGTTTAGAAAACACTAAAAATAAAAAACAAAAAACTAAAAATAGCTAAAAAAAAAATGTTAAGTTACGTAAATTGTTCAAAATTTCTTGGCAGCAAATATTTCCGGACTTTTTTGGTTCCGTAATTTTAAATTAAAAAAAAAAATTCTGTTAAAAAATACATATTTTTTTTTTTTCCATATATTAGACAATTCTGTAAAATTATATGTCAAAGTTCCTGTTAATATTGACGAAATTTCTGTAAATTACCCTAAAAATGACTGGAAATTGCTGCCAGAAATTTCCGTAAATTTACGGAATTTTTTTAACAGTGTAGTTTCACGCTTTTATTCCGTTATCGTCTATGGCGCCCCGTACTAGGCTCCTACGGACTATATAGCGCTTTCACACCGGTATTAGTAAAGTACGTGTGGACGCGTTCTATCGGGAACTAACGGTCGCATTTTCGTGTTTTCTAAGTAAAAACACGAAAAGCAGTGGTGTTAGTCGGGTGGGCGAGTAGTGGGCGACTCTGGCACCCTTGGAAAAAAGGGGATACATTATGAAGGCAAGGGAGAAAAAGGGGGCAAGGAAATGGAGAAAGAGTAAAGAAAGAGGGATGGGGGTATGGTAGTGGAATGGGTGCCATGTAGAATTTGGTGTTGTGATGTTATTATTTACGCACGCAGAGGCTGACACCATCTCATTTTGCGACTCAACAGAAATAAGTCAGCCGTAAGCGAAGCGATTACATTAAAACGTTTCCCAAATCCCATTATTGTTTCCAAAATCCTGGATACGCACTGATTCTGGGGAAATTAATCTTTGCCCATCCTTTGCAAGGGAGACATCTACAGGTCCTTGCCCCAACTTGAATAGAGGTCTATTTACGGCGTTACACCCCTGATGGAACGCACTTCGTCATTCTGCATGTTTTCGAACACTGACCCTCTATACATGGGAGCCGTCTCGCACGTAATTGAATAGTCGGCGCTTGAACAAACCGGATCTTCCCCAGCGCCCATTTTGTGGCGAGCAATACATGGAGGTCACCGTACTGAGTCACTGCACAAATCATGCAAATTGTGAATATTCTTGTAATTTGAAAGAAAATCTTAATATTTTTATTAAAAATTGTGTGGTATAGCATGGACAAATTATGCCACAGTCATGTTCTGCGTATAATTCCGCCAATTGGCGCGATATAGACCTGGAATCTGGGATTACTTACTGGTAAGCATATTGGATTGCAATTTTGTGCAGTTATACAAATAATGATGATGAAGGTGAGAAAATAAAATGTCTGTGCAAAAAGAAGAAATTGGTTTATAATTATTGTGTGTGAATATTTTAACAGGAATAAAGCTTACAATATTAGTGCATTTTTACGTATTTCGGGCAAACATAATCTTCATGTTGCATGCGAATTCTTCAGCAATTTCACTTGTAAATTTTTCCCTCCCCTCCCCCTCCCCTCCACTCTTCTCCCTTCCAATCCCCTTCAACCTTTCGCCGCCTCTCCCCTCCCTCCCCTCCCTCTCTACCGTCCCCGCCCCGTCACCTCCACTTTCCGCCTTCCCTTCCCCCTCCCCTCTCCCTTCCCCTCATTCATTTTTCACTTTCCCCCTCCCTCCTCCTCTCCTCTCTCTCCTTCCCTTCCGTTCACCTCCCATTCCCCCTACCCTCCCCTTCTCCTTCGCCCTCCCTCCCCTCCCTTCTCCCTTTTCCCTTCCCCTTCCCCTTCTTTCCCTTGCCTTCTTCCTTCCTTTCTTTGTTTATTTTTATTTTTTATTTCCCCCAATTAAATAAATAAAGGAAGTTGAAAGTTATTCCTTTATAATCCATTCATTAATTCTTTCCTCATGCATTCATTCAAGCTTTATATTTATGCAATTTATATCTTATTTATAACATGCTCTGCAACTTAGCCACTGTATTTATTAATTATCTTCACATTTCCTCAGTTTGGTTTGCATTGCATTTTCAGAACGTTCTCCTTATTTCAGTTATTTTTTTTATTTTTTGTATATTTTGCATATTTTATTCACCTTGAGTTCCCCCCATTCCCCCCCTC
Source organism: Ophioderma brevispina (assembly GCA_023653785.1). Classification (NCBI taxonomy): domain Eukaryota; kingdom Metazoa; phylum Echinodermata; class Ophiuroidea; order Amphilepidida; family Ophiodermatidae; genus Ophioderma; species Ophioderma brevispina. Next base: position 5,697 of record JAMKCH010051830.1, on the reverse strand, counting down.
ATTCCCACGTCCCCTTCACCTTTCCCGGCTCCCATCCGCATTACCCCTTCCCTCAATCCCCTCCCCCCACTCCCCCTCCACCCCCTCCCCATTCTCCCCTTCCCTCCCCTCCCCTCCCCATTCCCCTTCGTCCCTCCTCCTCGGCCCGCCTCCCACTTCCCCATCCCCTCCCCTTCCCCCTCCCCTCCCTCCCCTCTCCTCCCTCCCCTCCCCTCCTCTCCCGTTCCCTCCCCTCCCCATTCCCACTATCCTCCCCTCCCTCTCCCTCTCCCTCTCCCTGTCCCCCTTCTCTTCCCTTCCCACTCCTTTTGGCATTAATTCCATTTTAATGGTCATGGTGTTTAGGGTCCTGTGCATGAGTAAAACATAGTTCGATAAGTAAAGATGTTCACTATGTTTTCTTTCAATTTTAATATTTATTCAGATATTATTCTAACCTTCTTTGGGTGAAAATTTATATTAACTCTCCCTCCTATCCAGTGCCATGGACCACTTACGGTCCAGCTAGACCGGGTATTCCGCTTATCGGACTAAAGTTATGTCGGAATCACTCGCTAATTACCGTTAAAAAATAGCGTCCACACGACCACATTTAAGTCCGAAGTATAACGACAGGATTTAAAAATCCGATCATTGCGCGCCCACACGGCAACTTTAAGTCCGAACGTTAATACCGACCAAGTTATACACCGGTATTAAGTGACCTAAGTCCGACCGTGTGGCCACGACTGCTGTCTTAGCTCACAAAAGATGTGGCAACTTGAACAAAAGAAATCAAAACACAGATTAAAGTGAAACCAAAGGAGTCCTAGTTTTAAATCGACCACAATTTTTAATAGTCAACATAATCAGTTCATGATAAAAATCTTCTTTTGATAAATATAAACAATCCAAATATTTTAATGCACGTCATGAATGGAGCTTTGAAGTTATTACAAAATTGGTATCTTTAAAACATGAGCCGCGAAGGACAAAATAAACACTCCAAATCCAAAGAAAATGGTTTAAAAATTCTTTGTGCATTTACTAATTGTTGAAGCCACTAAATTTAATTGGAAGCAATGTATCAACGTGTTGGTAGGAAATTTGCATTCATGAACTTCAAGACCATAAACTAATCTCTTCCAGGTTTCTGTACGCTCATGGTTCTCTTCTAACAAACAAATAGTATGTTGAATGTTAATCACTTTATCTTAAAGCCAGAACTTGCTGATAATAACTTCCACCATTATGTAACTGTTTTCGTATTTTTAGAGACTCTTTATGAAGTTAATCCCTTTTTAAAGAAGTTCATATCTGTTCAAATATGAATAACTTATGTTTAACTAATTCTTTCACCGTTTGCACTCAACCAGAAAGTGGCACAAACTCGATTTTTGATTGTACAATTTTTGAGACAGGCTGTATGTGGAGAAATGAACTGTGGCAGTTTCCATGTTTAATGACACTAACATTTGAAATACGGACACTCTTTGTCGTAATGTCATTTTTTTTAAAAACTAAAACCAGAGACATTATTGTGTTGTTGCAGTGCTAAGTCCGGTGTTAGTATTTATATCACATCTCATTTGCTTCAATTACAATGATATTCACAGGAGACCACGTTTTGGGTATGAGTGCCACTCCACATATGAAACCTATTGTGTTTGAAGCAACTAAAAAGGTAAGAAAAAGTCGTCCTAATAAACCACTCTTCGAAATGTTTTATTTATTTATTTATTTATTCAAGAAGAATAAGTCATAAAATAGTAAACTCAAGAGAGTGAAGATCTTTCTATAATCACTATAGGTTGAGGACCCCTTTCCATCAGGTGATCGTAGGACTGTCTATGACTCAATGAGGGAAAGAAGACCAGCCGACCCAGATGACCCCGAAACTCTCCCAAGGTATGTCGTCGAAAGTCTTAAAAGTAACTATAGCAAGATATACTCTGAAATGGCAAAACTGCATTAGTTAGTTAGTTGGTAGTTTGTAACCATAGCGATCTTCCTTAAATGTCAAAGTAACAAATGATTTGATTTTGAAAATGTGAAGCAATCAGTGTTGGGTTAAATTTTTGTATTTGGAGTCAATCCGTTTCAAGTCTATTAACGTTTCTCTACAATTACAGAAGTTTCCTAGTTAGAACAAAATTAATTGTCAAACAATATGTAAAAAAAGACAGAATGTACTGTCGTTTAATGTAAAGTGAAATGTATATGAACTTATCTCATAATGTGATCTTTAAATGGACACAATGGCTGGAAAAATATTCAGATATAATGAAATCGACTCTTACTGAAGTCACTTCCACAAATTTGAAAACAATTTGGATGTTTACATTCTGTAAAAACAGGAAGAGTTACAGGCAATTCTTACCACGGAAAATCAAGGTGTTAACACCATTGCCATTGAATTTACAGTGTTTCTAGCATGTTTTGGAATTAATACAGTATTCAGATATTGTACTTCGGGCTTCACTATGAAAACTTCACCGTTGAAGCTATGTGATATTTCGTTCACTGATCCGTAAATCTTTCAGTCCTTGAAAACGTATGGACTTATTTGCAAATGTTTGTTAGTTATGAATGAGGGCCGGGGACTCAGGCTACAAACATAATTAATGAGCACTATATAGCGTGCCGTGTGTAAGACATCTCCCGATCGGGGCTGCTTCAACCAGGGTGGCATGCAGTAACAGTCAAAATTTCGAAGGGTTGAATCTATGCATAATGGAAAACGCCACAATATTATTACAACCAATGCAAGTCAAATATGGTACAAGTATAAAGGTTTCGGATTTGCCATAAAAAATGTCGGATTATGATAAAATGTTTGAAAGATGATTAGAAGGAAATAAGTTCGAAATATTACTTGTCAAACTGTACCGATCAAAGGCCAAAGAGAGAAAAACTGGATACGGAACGATGCAGTAAATCCTCTGAAAGTGAAACTTCACTCATAATTCCGATTTTGACGCGGAAGTAGCCATCAATGATAGAATGGTTTATTTGCTACACCTATCCTTACGATTGCACATGTGGGGAAATTTATGCAGCTTCTACACATGTAAATACAAATTTCCAATGATTCAACAACCCGGCTGTTTCTCAAATATTCTGACGTCACGCAACGTCATTTAATGAGCAGCCCTCAATCGGCGAAATGTCCTACGCAGTTTTCTAAGTGTAAGATATTGATCTGACAAGTGAAAGGTCGCTTAGACGAGATTAGCACATATACAAAAGCAAAGGCCTGTGAGCTGATGACTGCATGCGTTTCAAGTTTGCTGAAATGCTGACAGTAATCAGCATCATTGGCTGTCGGTGACAGAGAAGTGAAGCTTACAATGACAATAATATTAGTTACTCCCAAGGGGGTGAAGCCCATTCAAAACCAGTCGTCCGTGCTGGGCGCTAACATTTTGAATATTGCACGGAATAATTATTATACTCGATTCATCTGATATGTGACCCCGTACCATTCTTGCGGAGGTGAAAAATTCAATGAGGCGCAGGGACTTCTGTTAAGCATGTTATTGTGAGGAATGTTAAAGGCCTGAAATACACTATTGTGCGTTACCATACATGAATGAAATTGTATTTAGTGGCAGGTGAGTGAGTTATATGACCGGAGTGTCCTCCAAGATAATCCGGTGTGGCACGTGCATTTGAATTCTTTCATTTTCCCTCTCCGACTAAATTGAATAGGTCCAAAACTCCAGGGGGACGAACGTATCAACGCGAATCGACTATAGTTTGGGTGCTTGTATACACACATAATGTCAATTCGATACAAACAATCCGGCAAAATACCAATGCTATTGGGTGGTTAAATTTTGTCCAACGAATGAAATGACACGTCAGTCGTCTTGATTTAAATAAACCGCCTCAATGAATACATCTTTTCACCTAAGCGAGCATTGCATTATGGGAAAAAAAGATTATCTGAGCACAATGATCCAGGTGCACTATTATTACACCTGGCCACCTCTAACACATACATCAATTTGTATCACTACCGATTAGTGTATATGCAAAACGGCACACACAGTATGTGGAAGAAGCGGAGGCAGCCATTGCTTTCTATTGTTGGTACTCTATGTTTTCTTTGTGGTCGGCAAAACATGCGAGATGATGATTTTCTAAAGATGACGTAACGCTTTACCTCTCTATCTATATAGAACCTCTTTGGTTACTCCACCCTTTTTTACAGAATGTAAACACCAAAATTGTTTTCAAATTTGTGGAAGTGCTTTCAGTAAGGATCCATTTTCATTATGCTTGAATATTTTCTCATGCCATTTATATAGTGTTGGGACGATTGGATCCGGAAGCGATTACTACGGCTTTCAGTTTGGCGTGGGCGTGTCATGCATCGATGGATCTTATCGACTTGATTATGTGAGTTCTTTACGGATATAAATACCATATAGGAATTGAACAGGAGTCTCATCAAACCTCACGGGAATAATCACTGGAAGAGGATATCCTACAAAATAATGAAACCGAAACCAATAACTGAATAGTGGGTATATAAATTATAAAAGTAGGATAAAAGTGTTCGTTGCGTAAGGCCAGGCAGAGTAAATTGGAAATGTGCAATGGTTTTAGAGAATCACAAACGTCGTCCCTGGGTTTCCCTTCAATTTGGGTGGTTTTTTTTTGCTACTCAGGCCTCCCTGCCGGTCGGCCTTCGGGCGCAAAAAAAAAATCGCCAAATTGAAGGGAAACCCAGGGACGACGTATGCAACTTCCCATCGCCCGACATTTTTGGGATTTCAGATACTAACTTACTTTCGATGACGTAAAAAAAGAATGGACTAATCGAAGATACAATATTTACATGAATTTATTTACAAGAGTTTGCGAACAATTAATCTTTTACAATTCCTTTGTCCCTCAAAACATCACCGCAAATAACATCGATGATGAAAGTCTCCCATTTATCGCTTTTTCGACCGCGATAGACAAACATGTAAGGACCTTTTTTTCTTTTCAATCTTCCTTAGCATCGACTTAGGTATCCATACTTCCCTGCCGTCGTCCAGTGTTCCGATTGCTTGTGTGCGCTCTTCGCCCTTGCTGGTTGTGTATGTAACTTCACACCACTCTGTCATCATATATGGTTTATTTGTTTCCAAATCATACATGTTGATAGCTTGTTGGCGTTCCGGGGTCTCATCGTTAGCGCGTAGTAGGGCATTGAAGTCGTTAAGTGTAAAGGTAGACATTATATACTAAGGAAATAGAAAAGTTCAAATCGAAAATTAATTATATGGTACTATAACTATTAATATATATTTTGAACAAAAAAATCCCAAGTAAATGCCAATAAACCAAGTTATAGATGAGTTTAAAAAGTTCTATGATGTCGATGAAACAAGACATTTACTTTGCCGTTCAAATTAGAGAATGGGAAATTGTTCGTCAAATATAATGAAAATTGGAAACCCATGATGAGAAAAAATGGCACATTTTATAAGGAGGATAGCTTGCGGAGAATGTACAAAGCGCCCTTCATGAATGCGCTATTCAAAAATCTGAGAGATAAGCCGAGTGAGGACTTGATTGCGTTTTCCGATGATGTCAAATTGCCCCCTCTGCCTCCCGAACAGGGCCCCTCCATATTGGACGAATTAATTAAAGAAACGCAAAAGTATACGATTATTTTAAATGTCACATTTCGCCCTAATGCCAATTCATACGTTGAAACGC
>JAMKCH010051829.1:0-11015 GCA_023653785.1 Ophioderma brevispina | reverse complement strand
TGCTGCTAATAAAGTTGATTTTTCTTGCTGTTTTTCATTCAAATAGGGCACCAGGCAGTCAGAATGATGGTGCAAATTTCGGACTGTTGCCCCCTTCCTAAAGGGAGAAAACGTTACTACAGGGAAAATTTAAAATCGAGGGTTCAAATTGTGTTTTAATGTACACTAACTGATTCGTCTCCTTTACGGTATAAAAAGTTATAATATTTGCCTAGGTTCCGACCCTAGTTAAAGCGCTATAGCCCCGTATTTTCACGTCCTCCTGGGTAAAAAGTACCCAATGCTCAATTTTTGTTGAAAATGGTGATAAGGTGTTTGTATTGTCAACAGGATCACAAATGTATTATTTTACAGTGCTGTGACATTTAGTTGGGTAATTACATAGCCAAATGTAGCAAGGGTGACATGGTCTATGGGGTAACAGATTTTCCGGATGGCGCAATGGTGATATCACCAAAACAGTTAAAATGCATTTTCTGTTTCAGTATGACACAAGGAATCATTTGACACCACTTTCAACAAAATCGAAGCATTTACCCCCAGGGTGACCCTTGAACTAGTTGGGGGCTTACCCGCTAACTAACGGGTGGACCTAGGCAAATATATACTTATTTTAATATATAATTATTTTAGGTTTTTTCTTTTTTTAAATTAAAAACACAATTTGACTTGATTTTAATTTTTCCACTTGTACTAACATTTCCCCCACCCTTGCAGGAGGGGCATCAGTCGAAAATTTGCACCCCATCATTTTCTGAAGTTTAGGCCCCTTACTGAAACCAAACAGCAATATAAATACAATTTTAGCCTGAAAATCCTACGGGATACACACCAACCCACACTTTAGGCAATCATACAGGTCTCTTCTTATAACCTTGTATTTGGCTATAGAATGTATCAAATGTTAAAGCTTTCAAGTATTGTTGTCTCAATAACCTTGTGTGGTTTATTATATACGTGCAATTTTTATTTCAAAAAACTTAAAAAAAAAAAAAACGGGGGAGGGGGGTGTTTGTGGGGTGTGGGTATGTTCGTGTGAATGTGTGTTCAGTTTGGTGATTGTGACAGAGAATGAGAGTGTGGAGTGAGGGAAGTGAGTGAGTGGTGTATATGTTGTTAGTGGGTGTGGGTGTGACGAGTGAGTGATCTGTGAGGGTGAGTGTGAGAGTGTGTGAGTGAGTGATGTGAGTGCGTGAGTGGGTGGGTGGGGGGTCGGTGGTTGTGGGGATGTGAGGGAGTGAGTGAGTGACGTGAGTGAGTGAGTGATGAGTGAGTGCTGGGGAGTGGGTGGGTGTGTGGGGGAGTGAGTGAGTGTGTGAAAGAGTGTTTTGTGTGAGAATGTGTTGTGAGAGTGTGGTTTGGTCGGGTTTTTGTTTTTTAGGTTTTTACTTATCTTAGGTTTAATAAAATTTTTTTATTAAGAATCGATGTATTTTAATTTTTAATGCTTGATGTGCAATATCCCAGCGGGGGCTGGTTTTGAATTTTTGTATAAGCATCATTTAAAGATTTTATAAAAAAAATAAAAAATTGTGTGTTATATTTTGTACTGTATGCTTTTGATGTATTATGTTTGACCCATGTGGCACCCCGAAAAACATGTTTGTTAGCACTAAAGGGGTTTCCCACTGGCAAAAGAAGAACTAATAAATAATTAAATAAAGAAATTAAAAACAACGTGGACAAACAAAACATGATTTTGATAGTTATATTTCAATATGACAAATAATTTCAGATAGCGCCTTTGTGGTGATTTCATATAGATTCGACACTCAATATCATTTTTTTACCTTGTATTTGAGCTAGGCTACAGAAATGTGTCAAAAGTGCAAACAACAGGTGATTTTGATTTGTTATATTTCAATAACATCATGATTGAATTCTAGTATTTGCTCCACATACCAAGAATACAGAATTATAAACTTTACAACTTTTGTATCAAAGAAATAATTCTCATCTTAATCCTTTCAGATATGGATATTTATGGAAAGCTTTACATCAGTGCAAAAAAAAAAAAAATACTAGGGACGCCTGATATGCGAATCTTTCATTGCACTTTTATGTTTGCTAAGTTACAGAAGTACACATAAACAAAACACACCAATTCTTTTTTGTCTTTGCCTATACAGCCACTATGTTAACAAACCTCCCTTCAACTGCATTAATCTGGATCAGGTTATCATCGGACAGCGTGATTAATAAACCAAACAACAAATATCTAAAATATCTATAATATGGACTTTAGTATGTTGTCATATCAAGTTGTCATCTTGATAGAATGACCTTGACCAAAAAATCCCATATTTGCGATCGGGTCATAGCTCTTTAATGTTATCGCTTCGCCGTGATTTCGTATTAGTACATGTATAATCAGTGCCTCGAATCAATACGGAGCTGACGTATATTTTACTTATGTTGTTTTACAGTATATATACCCCTACCCTCCATAGGCGTAAATCCCGGGGGGGATGGGGGGGATATATCCCCCCAATATTTTGATGAGGGGGGATGGTCAATACAATCATCCCCCCAATGTTGATGCCCGTTCATGTGTTTTTCACTAAAAATAACCTCATATTTTACCATAATAGTTTAAAAATGGTAAATTTCCGCGCGCTTCGCGCGCATTTTGTTCTAATTACAATTATATTTAACGATTTTAGCTTCTAAATGCCAAAATTTTTTGCGCGCTTTGCGCGCACATGTGTTAGTAATGGATCTTTTTAGCAAACCCTGTTTCATTCATAAATTTTCATCAAACCCATCCCCCCCAATGTCAAAAAGAAATTTACGCCACTGCTACCCTCTGCTGCCACAGAGATCTGAACTGGCTCATTTAAGCTACCCTTGGTCAGCAGTCTCACCTACCTCCTACCTGATCTAAATTTTAATTTCAATTTAGTCTTATTAGTCTTATGTGCTGGTACATCCTCACAGCTGACGATTCAGATGTATACCCATATGTTCTTAGTATGAGAAGCAACTGTGTTTTCTTTCTCCTCTCTCTTGGGTCACAATCGCTCCATTTTTCGATGTGAAGCGCCTAGAGTCCTGTGTCGTTGTCTCACCACTTCGATTTTCTCCCGTTAACATATGAGGTAAACCATGCTACACCCTTACAATTATTAATTCAGCGGCTATCCTGACCTGACACCATTTCTGGCGTTCATGTGTCTGTACTCCTGCAATGCAATGTGCAAGTCATATGTCATGAGCCCATAACCGAAACCCTGCACCCCCGGGGATTTTTGGAGACCACTATTTTTGGAAACCTTATACATATAGCTATGAAAATCAGATTGTCTGCAAAAATCTCCATCCTGGGTTAAAGAGTGAGGGCGCTTTTTTTCAAAATGGCGGCCAATATTCACTTAATGCCCTTTTTGACATATATCTTAATTTTTTATCCAAATTCATGCACTATGTGACTACTTAGTCGCACCAAAACACACCAAGGAATAGTTGAACACCTTTTGGCATGCTTAACCTGCCTCTAGAGGGCGTCATATTTTCAAAATGGCCACCAAAACTGTGAAACCGTGTATTTACACACTTAATATACCTCTTTAAAGGCAAAATACCGGTGTCACCTAATTATATATATACATTGTCATGCACCTGTGGATTAGTTTGAGGTAAAGTAAACACTTAAAAATGAAGTAGTTAACCTTTCAAGTGTGTATATAGAGGGCGCTTTATGTAAAAATGGTCTATGACCGTACACCTTGCAAACAGGTTATTATAGCAATGGTCAGGGAATTTCATGACTACGGAACCATCAGGAACCGACAACATGAAGCCAGTGGCGGATTTAAGAGTCAGCAGTGTCAGCAGCTGCTTACAGGGCCCCCCTAAAATATTGCTCTCAGGGCCCCTCGGACACCCCATAGTCGCACTAAAGTACAACATTACGTCGCTTCGCGACGCTAAAGGGGCCCACCTTAAGCTGCTGACAGGGCCTTTTCTTTAAATCGGCCACTGCATGAAGCATCAGGAAGAAGACGGACTGCCAGGTCCCAAGCTAACATTGCTCGAGTGAGACAAGCTCTGAGAATGAACGAAAGTATCAGCTCAATTCTTGGGTTCATTCTCAGAGCTTGTCTCACTCGAGCAATGTTAGCTTGGGACCTGGCAGTCCTTCCTGATGCTTCATGTTGTCGGTTCTTGGTGGTTCCACAGTCATGGAATTCCCTGACCATTGTAGAGCATCAGCCCAGAAGGTTTTGGTTAGACGAATATCTTGGAAATGAAGCACCACACACATGTGACCCAATTGACTTTTTTACTCCTGGTAACCTAAGGAATAATTTGAGCTATATTTCATTAGATTTAGAGCAGTTCAAATATTTGACCCCCATGGTAACTTTACCCCTCTCCTGGGGCTACACGCAACAACGGGTCTCCGGCAGACTTTCATATTTTCAAAATTCTCTGAATTTCCCCGTATTCAGCTATTGGTATCTCGTTCGTCTAACCAAAACCTTCTTGCTATAATAACCTGTTTGCAAGGTGCACGGTTTGCTTGTGGGAACTGCAAGGCAAACTTTCTCTGAATGGGTCTGCAAGTAGGTTTCAAAAGCACTCGAACATGTTAAACTCAAGAGCTTCCGGGGTCTCTGCTCCTGAACCCCCCACAAGGGGCTTTCCCCATTACCCTGTATGCCCGCATGCCCTGAGATCGACGGCGCTTGTACTGCTCATGTGTGGAATATGCTTGCCCTGTATTGGAGGGGTCAGCCCAGAAGCTTGACCCGTCTTTGGGTCAAGCTTGTCGCAGGGTGTCTTCGGCCAGTTCCAGCGGACAACTTAATATGCAGCAGCGTAGCATGCAGGAGCATAACTGCCAAGTATATGGTGTGGAGCGCCCTGTGTTTGGACAGAGGCCGGCTGCTGACCGCCTTAGGTCCGGTCCTTTGAAACAGTCTCTAAAGGAGTTTGGGGGAGTTGGCTTGTGGAAAGAAAGACTTGCTGTCAACCAAGTGGCATATATTGGTATTGAGCCTGGTGAGCGTCTTCCGCCTGGGGCTGGCTTCTCGTGGGCTGAGTGGCGGTGTATCAGCTGATTGAGATCCAGAATCGGCCGATCAAAGGTTTACTTGCAGAAGTGCGGCCACCTGGAAGCAGATTAGGACACTGGAGCATCTCTTGGTCTGCCCAATGTTGGTGCAACAATGCACAGACAAGAACCTTGCAGAATTCAGTGAAGCAGCCAGACATTGTACCCACCTCAGGCTAGATCACATTTGAGAACCACTGTGTTTGGATACCATAAGAAGAATTTCCAATTTAATAATCATTGGTATATTGTTCAATTGGCGATCTTTAAGCAATGCTGTTTCCTTGGTATAGGAGCTTAAATGCATCTCCTTTACTTTTGATTATTATGTCACCATTGTTCGTTAGTTTAATATAATGTCTATCCGATTCAGAAATTGATCTTCTGTTTCCTCCTCCTCTTCTTGAGTCATGTCTTAATTGTCTTCTTCTCTATCAGATTATTCTTCCTCTACTATTATAACTCTTGTGGCATCAACTCTCCTGATGGCCACTTGTATCTAGTGCACCATCATTTAACTTCCAACCATGTTCATCTGGTGGAGGAATTTCTGGCTCTGCCACATCAGCCTGGTACCAAATCAGGGCTTGATAATTGGCTCTCTAGATTGGCATCCTCAACAAATCTCTCATACGAGTGCTCTGGGACATCAGTCGATCTTCCAAGGCTTAGGAAACCATCGATATACTTGTCACGTTTTGACATAACCCTCGTCTACCTGAGCCATTTTTGTAACAAAACTCCGGGGGGGGGGGGGGGGGTGGGGGTGGGGTGCCCTCTGTGATTTTCGTTACTGAACATCCGATTCCTGTAAATTTGGTACCACAGGGTAGCGTAGAGTTTCTTCTTCCATTGGTATCAAAATAAGTACCAACATCCCCATTATGACGTCACTATGACGTCATATGTTGAGGAAAGTATGAAAATCAATATAGGGTGGAAAATTGATTTTTCGCAATTTTAGCAACTCCAAAAAATTATTATAGCACTAAAAAGCTCTCATTATATAAAACTAGTCATTTTCTATCAAGTAGAGCCAAAAACCGCATGAAAATTGGATATTCCTAACATTTTTGGCGAAAAATTGAATTTTCCCCTATGTGTGTCTATGGAAATTGACAATTTTGCTAACATGCTAACTTTATGACGTCATTGTGACGTAATGCTAGGCATGTTGGTACTCATTTTGATATCAATGGAAAGAGGAGGATCATAGCTATCTATTGGTACCAAAATCAAGTGCCTGTGATGTTTCTGTGTTGTGCTAGGCATGTTGGTACTTCTCTCCCGAAGTGGTGGTTGCATTTTGGCAGCCATTTTGAAAAAGCGCCCTCACCGTTTAACCCAGGGTGGGGATTTTTGCAGACAACCTGAATTCAGTTGCTTATGGTATAAGCTTCACAAAAATGGTTGTCTGCAAAAATCCCCGGGGTGCAGGGGGGTCATGGTAGCCCGTAGTCTAATAGTGCGTCAGCACGATGATTAGGGAACAAATAGAATCAAATGTTTTTTTTTTCGATTCTGAGGAATATCATCTGTTTGAAAAACACAACTTTGACATGTTTGACATTCATTACGTTAGGCCAAGGGAAATTGGTTCTTAGTTTTCTGTTGGAGCGCGCATTAGATTTGTCGCTGTGCATTATTTTGTGCAAAAATTGTTTTAAAAAGCAAATTTTCAGTTGCTCAAACTATTCAAGCATCCCTGCCTGTTTATTTAAAGCAGTTTCCTTTACTCGGTGCAAAAATGCTGAATTAAAAAAAAAGAAGAAATAAACCTGCAAATATCCCTGTTTTGTTAATTAGGCACTTGTAAACTTTGTTGTATGTGATTAGGGTAGTAGTGTATTCAACATGTCTTTAAATGTAATAATGAACGAGCAGTAAATAATGAAATCGGACTTCATCGCTAGTTTAAAAATATTCAACAGGAAACTAAGAACCAACTTCTATTGGCCTTATGTGTAGTCGGTACATTTTTTTCCCGTGTTGTAATTCTTTTGAGTATGTGTGTAGTAGTCTGCCGCGTCATTTTCCTATCTCAATTGTTGCCTAGTGTTGAAGAAAAACTACGACTTTATGTATGTGATAGCCGCAAGTTGTAGTTCCTATTGAACAAAATGAAATTAAAATGAGCATTTGAATTTTCATAACAGACCAACATTTCAAGTTCAAAGTAAGGTAGACCCAAACAATGCAGCCTACACGAGCCATCGCCTGCAGTTACACACGGACCTACCATATTATAAAGTTGCAACCGGGGTAAGTAACTAACACATTGACATGTCATTAATTTAAATCGTTTCTGTTACCCATACGCGCTGATTTTGGCTTAATAATTTAGGTGAGGGGAATGGTTATATAAAAGATTTAAACCATTCAAACTATCAAGTTGAAAAATTAGAGGGCGCACTATTATTCATATCGCCAGTGTCTCTTGCAAAAATCTAAGGGCTGGAAAATGCTTATATAGATAAATAAACTAAAAAAGTTCAAAATATCACACGTACCATCTTCATTTTGAATCGACCACAATGAGCCACGAAAGAAAATAGAGATCATGGCAACGATATAGATAGCTCAAAATGTGACCTGAAAGTAGCAGACGAATGAATGAAACAAAAACAAAAACAACAATCAACCTTTCAGCTATACTGCTGAAGAATTCGTCGCAGTTCTTAATCGATCGTACTTATTTAAAGAGACACTGGAACATTGAAAAATAGTGCGCCTCCAAGATTTTTCAAAACGATATTTTGGATGGTTTGTAAAGCTTTTATATGCAAAAAGCCCCTCACCCGAAATGATTAAGACCAAATCAGCTTCCTTATGGGTAAAACGAACGATTTTGTAATTTCGCGACGCCGGCGACGGAAAATAGCAGACGACGAAACGGCGTTTAACACACAAGAAACCCCACGCCGTATGCATGTTGCCAGCAGCACCTGTTTGACCGTCTATAAAAATAAAAAAAACAACAACAACCGTTGTGCGTTTAATATCAGTGAGTACGAGTCAAAATATCATGTAGTAATATACGATTTGTGATTAAAGTTATGGAAAACTTAAAAGTTAGGCTAACAACTTACCTGGATATCTTTATCCTCAATCAATGTTCACTATCTGTTTTTGGGGTAGTTATTTTTATGTGTAAAATATATCTCTGTTCTTACCAATGGCCTAGACTATCATTTGAGCGCAAATTGAAGAAATTCTATTTTGTGAAAATGTGCCAGTGGCCGCTTTAATATTGGATACACATTGAACAGGCCAGGGCCAAAATTCAAAAAACCTTACTAAGCCTAGTTGGCAACTAAAAGGGACTTAGTTGCCAACAAGGCCTAGTTGATTTGCTAGTTGAAATTCATAAAACGGGTGTCTCGAAACATCAGACCTCGAAACAAACCAGAACTCAGACCTCGAAACCTCAGCCCCGGAAGTAAATTACTCAGGTTGATGTTTCGAGGTCTGATGTTTCTAGACACGGGGGGATTGTCTAGACAAAATAAGACTCGAAACAACACAGACCTCAGACCGGAGTGCTTTTTTTTGTGCCGAGGTCAACATTTTACTCCGGGTCTGATGGTTTCAGGTAGGATGTTTCTCGAAAACCCGGGGGGGCGTCTAGAAACATCAGACCTAGAAACATCAGACCTCCAGAACCGGAAGTGAAGTTACTTCCGGGTTGGATTTTCTCTAGGTCGATGTTTCTGGACACCCGGGGGGGATGTCTAGAAAGATCATCGACCTCGAAACATTCAGACCTCAGCCGAAGCTGACTTTCAAAATGGGAGGAAATCTTATTTTCTGCTAATAAGAGGAGGAACACGCTCCTTAAAACATGGGGAGATTGGCCCTTGAATTGTTGACTAGTTACCCGTCTGCTGGAGAAGTTTTGTAAGTTAAAAAATTGAAATTTTAGGTTTTTTCTTTTTTTAATTTTGCTATTTTTTTTTTTTTTTTTTTTTTTTTTTTTTTTCTTCCAGGCGTGACAAGGGAGATTGCCCTGGACTTGGACCCCGACTTGAACCAAATGGACGTGCGTTGCAAATACAACCATTTCACCACTTGCTAGCCGCGCCCAAGCATATCATTTTACTCAAAATCCAGTTCACAAGCCCGCATTTCAGGTAAAGGTAGTTCCAAAAGTCCCCATTTTATAAATTTAACCTTAGCCTACCTAATCAGTTAAGTTTTTTATAATTAACTCAATTTTGAAATCGGTCTATTACTATCTAATATATAGAAAACATGTCTTGAAAAAAATAAATAGGTCCAAACTTACATACCTCCCGCCACACACATTTGTTAAAAAGGTTGGCCATGAGTTGCTGGAAGTTTACCATAACACTTGTAATTCAAATTGTTCTACTAAATTTGCAGCATGGAAAAGGTGTCTTAGTAAGCGAACTTGCCAAGGTTTTGCCCGTAAAGGGAGGACACCTCCTCCCGCACCCCCGGCCATATCGTCCCTTTCTCCTTCGACTGGTCGGCCCCCCTCAATTTAGCGGCAGGAAACAGGGCAATCTCCTCCGTGTCACGGCACGGTGAGGGTTCTACTTGAATTTCAACCAAAATCAGACCAGAAGTGAATGCGACTTCGGAGGAAACATTTTTGACTCGAAGTCACCATTTGTTTACTTTTTCCGGGTTGATGTTTCTAGGTCTGATGTTACTAGAATCCCCCCCGGGTGTTTTCGTTAGAAAACATCAGACCTGAAACATCAGACCCGGAAGAAAATGGACTTCGGCAAACAAAAACAAAAATACTTTCTTTTTTTAAAAATATTTTTGTCTGTATTTGGTGTTTTGAGAAATCCCCCCCGGGTGTCTAGAAACATCAGACCTCGACACATCAGACACTGGAAGTAACACTTCACTTCCGGGTCTGAGGTCTGATTGTTTCGGAGGGTCTGATGTTTCTAGGAATCCCCCCCGGGTGTCTAGAAACATCAGACCTCGAAACATCAGACCCGGAAGTAAAATGTTGACTTCGGCAAAAAAAATCCACTTCCGGGTTGAGGTCTGATGTTTTGAGGTTTGATGTTTCTAGGACATCCCCCCGGGTGTCTAGAACAACATCAGACCCGGAAACATCAGACCCGGAAGTGAATTTACTTCCGGGTCTGATGTTTCGACGGTCTGAGGGCTGTTGTGTCGAGGTCTGATGTTTCGAGACACCCATCAAAACCTTACTAGAGCTAGTTGCATTCTAAGAATCTTGCTAAAATTAGAGTTGATCCAGCGCAACTCTAGACTCACATAGTTGGAACTAAATCAGTGAAGAAACAATATATGTATTATTATTCTGTAAATATTTTACAAGACAATAACACTGAGTTGTTGATACAAATTATGATTTGTATTATGCATGAAATTTAATAAAAATATATACATATATATAATATATATTATATATAACAGCAAGAGATTGGGTGGTTCTACGTATTACAACACTGTTGACCCCATTCGTGAAGACATGGAACTGTAAACTTAATAAATGTAAGGAAATTGGAATAGGACGTGAGACATTGCAGTAGTATCAGGTTCTTTAGGGCCATAGTATCGCCCTCAGGGTTTCATCAGTGGTGTACAAGAAGAATAAAGCGAAAGAGAATACAATAAGAATAATAATAATAATAATAATAGTAACCGTATGATCACAACAAATAATTGCAATACTATAATAAAATAAAATATAATCACACGACCATTATTCATGATAATGGAGTGCATGATAACTACAGTGTACTGCAGAAAGAGTGTCATAATTACACATCTTTTTGGTATTTAGGAGCTGCACATACAATCATAGGCCTATTGCCATTAATTTAGTCGTTATTATAATTATGATAATGGTTGATTATTATGTGAGTATGGCCCAAACCATGAGTTATGATTAAAATGAAAACACTCACCAAAGTGGTACAAAAGACGCAGGCCAGAAGGCGTGTGTAAG
>JAMKCH010051827.1:0-10017 GCA_023653785.1 Ophioderma brevispina | reverse complement strand
TGCCAGTGGCTGCAACCCAGAGCTTCGCGGCGCCGCCGCAGCCACATTTTTAAAAAGGTGAAGCTTCGCGACGCCGCGCGGCCAGCGGCTGAAAACCTGAGCTTCAATCATCCAACGCCCATGTTACCAGCAGTATATTTACAAAACGCCGCCGCTGCCAGTGGCTGAAGCCCAAAGCTTCGCGGCGCCGCCGCGCCAGGTTTTTAAAAAGGTGAAGCTTCGCGACGCCGCCGCCCAGTGGCTGCAACCCAAAGCTCGCGACGCCGCCGCAGCCACATTTTTAAAAAGGTGAGATTCGCGACGCCGCCGCTGACATGCGGCTTTTGCAACCTGAGCTTCAAAATTACCCCAACCCCGATTTCACCAACAGCCGAAGTCGTTACGGCGCCGCCGCTGCCATGGCTGCAACCCAGAGCTTCGCGGCGCCGCCGCAGCCACATTTTTAAAAGGGTGAAGCCGCGCGACGCGACGATGCCAGTGGCTGAAACCCAGAGCTTCGCGGCGCAGCGCAGCCACCTTGGTTAAAAGTGTGAACTTTGCGGACGACGCGCTCCAGTCGCTTACACCCGAATTAAAATGTCCAAAGAGCATACTTATAATATTCAAGAATTTCAACATGACCGCAGCGGACAGACATGACGCAGAACTTATGCTTTTTATGGGACAGCATGCGGGTAAAATAACACATTCTAAAGTAGATATATGTCCATATTTCTTCTTTGATACACACATCAAAAGTTACGCCTTATACAATCTGACAAAAAATAAAGTACAATATAACAGAGTTTAAGCTATTTTCTTTATTTTTTCAAAACTGTCGTGTGCGACATGTGGCGGGTTTTCCCAGATCACATCACATTCCCTCTGGATCACCGGCGCCGCCGCAGCTCCGATTTTTAAAAAAGTCGAGCTTCGCGGCGCCACAAAAATGGTAGGGTATTCTAAAGGTACTCCCAATGACTGTTCCTAAAATTATTTTTGTATATTCTATTTTCTTACTTGGTACTTTGACTCCATACACGTTGGCTTCTTGTACACCTGGGAATTTGTTGAGTATTTCAGCCACTTCCATAGTTGCTACATTCTCTCCTTTCCACCTGCGAAATAACAAAGTAGCTCTGAGAATTAGAATTATAGCAGACGAAACAGTTCGATTACGTGTGGTCAGAATGCTATTGGTATGAATGCTATTGATAATTTGTCATTTGCTATCCTTTCGGAATTCTTTGTAAGTTGTCAAGAATAGCTGAGATAGGGCAAAACATTTTTGATCGAACAAATAGCTCTTCCTTACTGTTACGGAAGCAGGTTCGTATCGTAGTTGTCATTAAATATATATAAAGAAAGTAAAAGCTGAAGAGACATGAAGACATTTCCAGAAATTTGCGCTTTCATTTTTTGTCGATTTCTTTTAATATTTAGCATGCTTACCAATGCATTAAATAACACCTGGAACGAATGAGCCGAAAATGCCGTCTTTACGTAATAAAATACAATTTAGTATTTTCTGTCCTGCTCGACAGAAAATCTAAGCATCATTTTTATTGATCAGGCAAGCTCAAAACTTATTATAACTTAGTTTTGGGTTTTCTTTTCCACGGTATTGTTCTACAACCAATCTAGTGCAAATTTTGGAAAATTTCTATCCTCAGAAATTCTATCCACATGTAGCTTATTTATCACTAGCTGTAATCATATCTTTAATCTGTGCAAAATCTGAGAAATATCAAAGAAGCGCTTTTCAATTAAAATTTTTGCTATAATGGATGGAGGTTTAACGGATGCGCTAGAGCGATACTTTTTGGGGACCTCATTTGTTTATCACATTAAATTGGAGGTCTGTATTTTATAGTCCTCTCTTTTGGATTTGCCAAACTTTGCTCAACAGTTAGCAAGAGTCTTCAGATACGTTAATCAGAAAGTTCGACATTAAAATAAACCGTGATAACACATGTATACCCCAAAGGCGAAGGAAAATACAGAATTGAAATGAGAGAATTAAAATTAAAAGAATTGTCTTACCTAAATGTGTCTCCAAGTCTGTCGATGAAATACAAGTAACCATCTTTGTCGTAAGACATTAAATCACCAGTATTGACGTATACATCTCCCTTTATCTTGACGTCGTGTAGAAGTTTCTTCCTATTAACTTCTTCCGGGGCTTTGTATTCAGCCACAGGGTATAAGTCGGTTACTTTTGATACTAGAAGACCGGGCTCTCCTGAATAATAGAAAGATAGTGTCAATTCTCTTTTTAGACCATTTTCAAGTCTTCTGTTATCACAATCATATATACAAGTCAACATTCAAACGCACGAGATCTGTTCATTGGTTTCGGCCGCTAATAATATTTTTATATAAAAATATAGTTTTGAAATCAATTTCATAAATTTAAAAATAATTTGGATGTTTGCATTCTGTAAAAACAGCAGAGTTACAGGCAATTCCTGCCACGGGGAATCAAGGACATCTTGCCAGAATTTACAGTGCTTCTAGCATATATTTTTAACACATTCAAAAAGCATTCATACATTGTTCCTCAGGCTTGTAGTAAGATATTGATCTGACAAGTGAAAGGTGAAATAGCCGGGATTAACAAATACACAATAGCAATGATCTGTGAGCTGATGACTGCATGCTTTTCAAGTTTGATAAAATGCTGACAGTAATGTCAGCATCCTTGCCTGTCTGTGGCAGAGAATTGAAAATAATATTAGACACTCCTCCCTTTTCTTACAAATTGTAATCACCCAAGTTGTTTTCAAATTTGTGGAAGTGATTTCAGTAAGGGTCCATTTCATTATGTCTGAACATTTTCTATGCCATTGTGTCCCATTGAGTAACCTAAGGATCTTCTCTTCTGTGAATGCTCCATATGAATATCGTTTAAGAAATAAGGCGTTTAGCCCGCACCTGTTGAACATGTTGGAGAATAAGTATAGGGCACTTTCACGGGAGGTCAATAGGTTAACTTAGCCAGAGCTGTCCTCCAGAACACCCCAAGCATGCAGAGAATGCAAAAGAATCACCTGTAGAAATATTTGTTTTTTTTTTTTTTTTTTTTTGTTATGGGGGATATTACAATCTAAGTGCTGATAGGCATGTGCGCTTGGCCGGCTGCCGGCCTAAGTGAAGCGAAATGATTGTGACGATTTCCTGAAGGCAGCGTAATAATAATAGGCAACAGCGCTTTGTATCCTGTGGAAAAGGCGCTATATAAATGTCGGTATTATTATTATTATTAAATAACCTAAGGATCTTCTCTTCTGTGAATGCTCCATATGAATATCGTTTAAGAAATAAAGCGCTTAGCCCGCACCTGTTGAACATGTTGGAGAATAAGTATAGGGCACTTTCACGGGAGGTCAATAGGTTAACTTAGCCAGAGTTGTCCTCCAGAACACCCCAAGCATGCAGAGAATGCAAAAGAATCACCTGTAGAAATATTTGGATTTTTCAGGTGAACCAGGTACATGTATTGTATTCTTCGTATGCCTGGATGATCTGGATGGCAAACAAAAGTCCATTTAACTTTCCCTGGACCCGTGGTAGGCAAATTCATGGGCCTCATACACCAGGGACGTTAGGGATAAAAATTGGCAATTATTGACCTCCCGTCAGCAAACATGTGTGGGCACACGAGCTGATATTGGGTTGCAGTTTCATTGAAAAACGGCCTCGAGGCGATACACTCTGGCTAGAAAACTAGGGCAGTCTGCGGTCAGAATTGCTATATCTCGCTAGTTTTGAGAAATGGTTCAACTTCACAATTGAACCGTTGAAGCGAATCTGGGCTAGAAGTTGCCCAAAGTCCGGGGAACGTGTTAACATAATCTACCTTCCATGAAAGGGCCCGATTTGGAGTATTTATTTCTGCTATAACTTCAAACGATTCCAGGATTATGAATATTACTTAGAATAATAATAGGATAGGTTCCAGTACTATTCTTTAGTATTTTTTATTCCAAAATGTCTGCAGTAGTTTTGTGGAATCGGGATTTTGACAACAGTGAAAAGCCCTATTAAAATTGTAATTTAAATGTTTATTCTACATTTATTTTTTTTCGATTGTTATATTCTCGATTACACACAGGACCTGTATATTACCTGTATAATACATTAGTTTGATTAGAAATTCACCTGTTGGGACTGTGATGCACATTCCGTTGTCGTCTCTGATTGGTTTGGTTGTATCAGTATCACAGCGAATGAATTCAAATGTACCCATCCATGCCTTGATGTCAACCATTAAATGTCAAACAAAAACAAAACAAAGATAAATCATCTTGTACATGCTCGATGCTGCTGGGAATAATGCTTTGGCGACATTTTTTATCAATACGCTTTCAACCTTGATTATTGGTTGATTATTAACGATACATGCTATCATATTTGTAGAAAATAATTGAAATAGAGCGTGAACGTTAAAGCTTTAGGCATAGTGTTAGCTTAGCAGATATACACAAGAAATTTAACACATGATACAAATCTTGACTAGCCATAGGTTTTCCGCTTTTAACAGAATAAAAAATACAAATACGGCTAAGCTGTAACGGAGAAACGTCATAACTAGTCTATAACTTAACGTAAATGTAGGATAATTGGATAAGGTGGGTAGTTTTGCCTATGACGTAAAATTGGGTTTCCAGTATTTCTAAGAAGTTGACTTTTAACCCTTAAAGTTGACTTTTAACTCCAGAGAGATATACCCCCAATCACTTCAATTAAGTAACCCAATATTGCATCACAACTCCCGGTGAAGACTACAAACCACAAACCGAATGACGCTTTGGTGTGGGCGGGTCATGGGTGTTACCATGACCCATTTACGACCTCCTCCGTTATTCATATTTTTTTTGTAAAAATGTCCTTTCATTGGAGTTGATTCTTCAGCTCCAACGGTTTTGTAATAAGCAAACGTTGCTTCATAACATAAACAATTCGTGATTTTTCGTCAAGATTTCGGTTCTACGGTGTTAAACCAATGATGACGATCAAATTTTGGATTCCCTCGCCGCCACCCGAGAGCGAAAAGCACCATCTGTTGACAAGTTGTAAACAACTGTAAGTCGCCGCCTACTTTATCTAAACTAGCGCATGCGCTGGTTATTGAAGGAGCAAATTTCTACAGGATTTATCGTTGTGCACTTGATGATTATGATTCAGAATAAAAGTTCCATCGTGCGCAGTTTACAACCTGAAAAAATAGAAATGCATCTCACAGATTTTTTGGATTAGCGCACTTCAATTCTTCACAAACTCACCTTGAAAAATGGAGGGTATCTTCCACATGCTCCTACTTTCCCATCGGAATTCATCATAAACTGATTACCGTCTGTCGCAGCGTAGAACTCGGCAATGGTCTCAATTTTAAATCGCTGTTGGAATTCTTCCCAAATGTCAGGTCGTAGACCATTGCCAATAGCTAGCTTCACTCTATGGTCAAAGCTACCATCATCAGGTCGCTTACAATAGAAAAAAATCATTCGGCAAAATTCCATATCCATTATTTAGTTTTATCAAAATTTAGAAGAAATTACAACTACACTTGAAAATCCGCGCGCGTGTATGTGTGTGTGATGGGGGTGGGGTGCGTGTGGGGGTTGGGGTATGTGAGTGCGTGTGTATTTTTTTAATTCCTTGCCAAAATAACTCAGGCCTACCTTTGGTTGTGTCAAAAGATAGCGGCAGGTTTCTCCAATGTATTGAATCACAGTCGCCCGATATTTTCGGACATCATCCCAGAATTTCCTGACTGAGAAACGATGGCTGATAGCTGCTGTGCCACCTGCCATGTAAAAATAGTTACCAACAGAACACAATATAATACAGAATAAGCGATTGGGTTCTGGAATAAGTTAAAGAGACACTGGCACATTTGAAAAATAGTGCGCCCTCAAGATTTTTTTCAAAATCGATATTTTTGCATGGTTGTAAAGCTTTTATATACAAAAGCCCTCACCCGAAATGATTAAGACCAAATCAGCTTCCTTATGGGTAAACGGAACGATTTTGTCGACGCGAAATTCAGCAGACGACGAAAATGGCGTTTAACACAAGAACACGCACGCCGTACGCATGTTTCCCACGCTATGCACACTGTTTGACCGGTCTATAACCTTTGTGGTTTTAATATCAGTGAGTACGAGTCAAAATATTCATGTAATATACACATTTGTTGATTAAGTTATGGAAAACTTAAAAGTTAGCCTACAAATTACCTGGATATCTTTATCCCCACATCAATGTCCCTATCTGTTTTGGGGTATGTTATTTTTATGTGTAAAATATATCTCTGTTCTTCCAATGGCCTAGACTATCATTTGAGAGCAAATAGAAGAAATTTCATATTTTGTGAAAATGTGCCAGTGCCGCTTTAAATCCCATTGTTGATAAAGTTACATGCCTACATGAAATTGAGTTGATATATGATCAGCGGGTAGCTTTTATTTATTGGCCCAGTTTGCAAAACTTAGTGCTATGTATAGGCAAATCTACCAAGCACGCAATTATTAAACCTGTCGCTAAATTTGATACTATATTTTCAACTAAATTGCATTCATTCCCGGGGGGGCACTTGTATTCAAAGGTGGACATGATGCGTGAACAAGAAAACGCGTAAAAAGGGTATCTTTTTTCCAACAGGCGGTGTACGCGCGTACATTGATTAGGGTGTCAAAAACAGCAAAATATGGAAAAAAGGGTATGTTTTTTTCGCAACCTTGAAATTGTGATGTACGCGAGATCAAAATCATCAAAAATATTGTAATTTGGAAGTAAAGCAACATGAGCAAAGCCAGATAATAAGGGTATATTATCAACACAATGCATTGCTTACTGTTTAAGATAGAAACACTGACAAAAAGACTTGTTTATGGTAGCAAAAACAGACAAAAATGCTTGTTTAGGGTATGTTTTTAGTCGGTGGAAGTACGTGTTTAGGGTGAATTTTCGAAGTCCATGTTCACGCATCATCCACCTTTGAATACAACTGGAACCCCCCCCCCCCCAGGATTCATTCAAATGAGAGCCGTTAAATTCGTTCCGTGATAGTGTGATGTGTATTGGATTTTGTTATACCAAGGTTTCTACCCATGGATGAAGCACGGTCCTGACCTCTTTGTAGTATCATCTTTACACATCCGAATACCAAAATTGCACGACCTTGTATCAACAATGCCAAATCGTATGCAATCAAAAAACTCGGCAAGGTCGTCACACTTCCTGTTCAAAGTATTGCTCGGCAAGATTTGGGCTGGTGTGTTTTCAACTCAATCCGATACTTTAAAAATATCTTAAAACAACCCTTTTGCGGGCGATTGGGCGGAATTTAAATCTTGCTCAGTGACAATCGTTATGGGGTACAGATATCAAATGGAAGTGTGTGTTGATCACCCGAAATTCATGAATTGCCTGAAGAAAATTTGATACTACCTCACGTTTTTAGGGTTGGCAGTGTGCAATTTTAATGCAAGGAATCAAATCTCATAAATTAGCAAAACACGGTTCAAAATCCATCCAGTGTCGCCAAAAATATCAAATGTTCCCCCAGGGGGGGGGGCTTTTTAAACTTTGGGGCCGTTGTTCACATTGGGTAGGGAATACTCAATATAGTTTTAGATCCGTTTTCCCATAGGTTAAAGACAGGTAATAACTGTCGGTGCTTTCATATTCACGATTAAGGGTCATATTCCGATGAGGGTCATTATTACGAAATACACACGAGGGGTTCATTATTCCGAAGGGGTCGTTATTACGAAGGGTCATTATTCCGAAAAAAAACATGAGGGTCATTTTTCGAAGGGTCATAGTCCGAAAATACTATGACAGTCATTTTTCTGAAGGGTCATTAAATGATATAAAAGAAAGAAATCCACATCATTTTGTTTTTAAAAAAAATATAAGGGTCGTTATTCCGAAATGACAGAAGGGTCATCACTCCGAAAAATAACATAAGGGTCATTACTCCGAAAAAAGAACATGACGGTCGTTTTTCCGAAGGGTCGTTACTCCGAAAATACATAAGGGTCATCACTCCGAAAAATAACACGACGGTCGTTTTTCCGAAAGGGTCATCACTCAGAAAATAACACGGACCGGCGTTTTTTCGAAGGTTTCGTTACTCCGAAAATAACAAAAGGGTCATCTCTCCGAAAATAAACTAAGGGTCATCACTCCGAAAATAACATAAGGGTCATCACTTCGAAAATAACATGACGGTCGTTTGTCCGAAGGGTCGTTACTCCGAAAATTACATAAGGGTTCATCACCGGAAAATAACATGACGGTCAATTTTCCGAAGGGTCGTTACTCCGAAAATAGCATAAGGGTCATCACTCCGAAAATTAACTTATACTAAATCTTTACTAAAAGATTGAATGCAAAGTTTATAATAGGTAAAACTCGCCTATAGAAGGTCTGAAAATAATTTTGATCCAAGTAAGGGGAACGACGTTGTCGTTAGATTGGCGTAAGTTGCAGAGATGCCATTAAAGTTTAACCTGTAAATATATTCCATAATTCTCATTTTTTTCAATTTTCGGCCAATTTTACAACCAATCAGGAATCAGTTTTTGATACCAAGCTTTTTTTGGGGCGAATACTATATTGCACGGTAATTTCATAAGGATTGCTATGAAATAGATGGAAATAACTCCGGTAAATTGTAGAAAATTGCGCCTAATTTATTAAAGATAGTTATGATAAGACTCCAAACCCCAAAACCATTTTTGTGTCTTATATTAAACAAATCTTTAATATTTAGCAATTAAACACATGATTGAGTAAACAGAAAGATATAAGTTTATACATTAAGGTTACCATAAGCATGCTGTGCGTCTCAAATACGGTCGTACCGCAATTTTATAAGGATTGGCTAAGGAAAATAGATATGGAAAGGCATTTTTGTAAATTGTAGAGAATGTACTTAGTAGCATTTAGGAGTTTCATAATTATTAGCCTAGATTATGAAAAGGGATTTACAAAAACCTCGAAACCACTTTTGCCCCATATCGTACATTATATTCAATAATTTAAATGCATTTACATGAAGTCTATTATTATGTAACAATTCCTTATGAAAGAGAGTTACATAGTGTAAGGGGCCTATGTTCTCCAGAGAGTGATTTTATGAAGTTCATGTTAATTGTTGGCAACCATGATAAATTATTCTACTTGGTCTAACTATTCAGAAAAATGATGTTGCCAATTTTTTTCCGTTGACCTTTAGTGACCCTAACACCGAGGTCAAAGGTCAAAATGGTCATACAGCGTCCAAAGTATTCGACATTGGTATCAAAATGTGGCCAAATTTCACAAGGATATTGTATATGATATTTATTGTTAACATGAGCTTTTGGTTTCTTGTTATAGGCAAATAAGCTAATTAGAGAAAATAATTTGCCTTATCCATACCCCAATCACGGTGAGTCTTGTCCAAAGCAAGGGTTAGGCATCATGTTTTTGCAAATGGTAGAGTAAACCGTACCACAACCCCATTATACCTTGATATTAATGCCATGGCTAAGGAAAAAATAAATTTGTTTCATGAAAAGTACAAGGAAAAATGGTTGATGTAGTCTATTCCTCGTCTTACCAAGCCTTTTGTAACACGGTTTACTAGTAAGGGGTGGGGTGTTTAACACCCCGAGAATTCATTGTTATAAAGCATCCGGATGCTTATGATTGTGATACCAGTGGATAGTTTGGTCCTCCTCTTTCCCATTGATACCAAAATAAGTACCAACATACATAGTATGGCGTCACAATCACGTCATAAAGTCATTGTGCCGACAAAATTGGCATTTGCCATAGAAAATAGGCGAAATCCAATTATCGCTAAAATGTAGAATATCGGATATTCATGCGGTTTTCAGCTCAAATTGATGGCACGTAAGTGAATAGTTTTACAATAAACATAGATTTTTTTTAATTTTTCTGTGCATAATATTTTCAAACATACACCACCTTTTGACTTTGAAAGGATACCCAACCCGATGAGGTGGCTGCCTTGTCCAT
>JAMKCH010051826.1:0-11704 GCA_023653785.1 Ophioderma brevispina | reverse complement strand
TATATTTCACCACAATTTTTGAGTTGGTGTGTTAACAAACTACTTTATTATGTACGCAAGGTGTTTTTTATCCCCAAAATACAATGGATCAAGAAAAAATGAGAAAAGTTGAGAAACTTCAGGGGCATGCTCTCTGGAAAAAGCAAAGCAGAGCATGCCTCCATTTTCAGTGACCATTTATTTACTTAAATGAAGGAAAGAAACAGGGAGAGGTTGCATAGCCGCCCTTTGTTATAGAGCTTGTAATTGACGTCTAGACATGCCCTTTATCCTTCATAAGCACAAAGAGGATACACCGAGGCAGCCCTTAGAACACAATTAACCCAAATACCATTAGCTTAAGCTACTGAGATTTGGATTATATAACAATCTTACTAAGTATACTCTGGAAAACAACACAATGGCCCGCATAAAGCATGGACCATGACTGCGCTATTGATATAATGAGCAAGCTAGCTAGCAATATGAGCTAATAAAATCACAAATCCCATGGCACCGTTCAAGAGGCTTTCATTCACCATTGGAGTGAGACAAATACATCACCTTGATTTTAGTATGATTATGTACCCAGAACACTGCCATTGACTCAGCTGTTGTTAACATGTACCCATCCACCGGCTACTGAACTGAGCCCTATGTAGATTAGCATGCCTTATCACATAGTTATGTGGTGTGATGGTATGTATGTAATAGGTTGTTGTTGTTTATGGCAATTACATTTAGT
Source organism: Ophioderma brevispina (assembly GCA_023653785.1). NCBI lineage: Eukaryota > Metazoa > Echinodermata > Ophiuroidea > Amphilepidida > Ophiodermatidae > Ophioderma > Ophioderma brevispina. The sequence goes on along the minus strand of JAMKCH010051826.1, from coordinate 10,980 downwards.
GTTCAGGCCCCCCAGAGAACATAAAATGCCAAAATGAGGTCTTTCCCCAAGAACCAGAATGCAACTCATATATATGTTGCTAAATTAATATAACCCAAATTCCTTGCAAAGCGGCGGGCATTGTGGTTCTGGGGGGAAAGGGTTCATAGTTGGAAATTCAATTACCCATTGAAGCCTGTATGTCATTATAATTTTGTACAAAACCGACTTTTAGGGAATTTAGGTGAAGATGGGATTTTGTGATAAACCGGCAAAAAAGTATTAACTTTGAACAGGTCCCTTTAAAATGCGGAAGTTCAAGTTCAGCTGCTCTCATGAAAACTATAGAGGGCGTCCTCCATTCCGTATCCGGCGATGTCCTTGAGATGAAAAGGATTTTCGTTTTATGCAGTAAAAATTATGTGTAGTATTACGTCCCATGGATACGGGATAACAAAAATTCAGGATCCGGAATATTATAACAAAATAACAAAAGTTGTGATTTTCTCTATATGAAGGAATTCGATTAAAAGCTTAGCAATTTCACACAGTGATTATATTGGAAAAGGATTTATGTACTGTAAAAAACACGATTTTTTTGGAAAGTGAGGGCGCCCCGCATCAGGAAATCTCTGAGTCGGCCTTTAATATGCACATTTGGGTGAATTCAAGCAGCATGCACCCCAGCTATGGCTTGCCGTGAGGTGTTGGAATGTGTAAAATCTGATTCGTGTATATACATTTAACAGCAATGTTGTAAACATGTTAGGGTCTGTTATCTTGAAATAGGTCGGCATGACTGTTACACACTGTGGGCAATTGTATATGTTAGAGTTTATACTATAACTATGGCCATAACGATTGGCAGCCATGGATTGGCAGTCAACAAAGAAATGACTAGGATGTGTAACTGGTCTAATGAGATTTTATAGAAGGGAAAGGTCTTTATTTTCTGTTAGGATGAACTGGTGTTACCGGGGGGATTCTGAAAAAAAAAAATTGTGAGCGATAGGGAAACATGAAATTTTCAAGGAGCGAGCGGACTTGATTTTTAAAGGAGAAATTGGCATCAAATCCGGGGAAGCGATTTTGTTAACAGTAGCGAAGGCGTGGTAAAAAATTCCCATTCCCCAGGTGAGGCTCGAACTCACAATACCTCCGCATGTCAACATTCACAAGTAGCCAGACGGAAGCCCGGGTACTGTTTATATTAATACAGCGCGCTACCTATTGCTCCACTGGTGAAGGCGACTATCATTTTAAGAGGTATTAATTGAAGTAACAATAAATGATGCATGCATTTTCCTTCCTCGCTCTCAACTTTCACGCTTTATTTCCTAGAATCATAGTTACAAACCAACAAAAACAATTACAGAAACACAATTTATGGAGGGTTACCAAAGGGCCAATAAACCGGACTGGGGTCACCCCTGAGTTAATGTTACACAAATCTTAAAACAAGGACATACAATCAACAAACCGAAAAAACGCGGCTCAAGCACCATGGTTCCAATTGGCCATCACAGCAATTGCAATCGCGTCAATATAAATAAAATAATGCAAACTATTCTAGACTGTATATTTGAAATAAGTTCACTTGTTTAAAATTATTTGCGAAAGTGAGGTACTGATTTCGAAATGTTGTAATGTTTCTTTCCAATTGTTCCACAGATAGACCGTTGGAAATTTAACCATTGTCCGGCGTACTCAATTAGTCCGGGAACAATGGTGAACAATAGGCCAATCGATTCATTTGACTCTTTACGCAACATTAGTTTTTCACGCTTTTAATTTCCGTTAATCGTCTTGGAGCCCCTGACTAGGCTCCCCCACCCACCGGAGCTATATTGCTTTCAGCACCGATGTTCGCACGATTGATCATTGAAACTTTATTTTCTTCTTAGATTTTAATGTTGATTACTTCTCGGCATACTTGTGAATGTATGCTTCACATATGCAGTGATTTACTTCTATCAGCCGCATTATTTGAGTATTATGTTTAGTTTGAGCCATATAATTTAGCTGAAGTTGGCAAAAAATGTATGAAATAATCATATTGCTAAATTTGTAACAATCCACGCGTATATGTTTTAATGAAATATAATGTTTTAAATAAAAATCACAAAGCTAAAAACACTACAAACAAAACACAAACAAACACGGACAAGGAAAGAAGAACAAAAACCCACACACAAAAGAAGACGAAAAAAAACGAACGTAGCTCTTTTGTCAATGTTTGTGAGACAAATACATTTTTTTGCCTTATTCAGAAAATGGATCACACCATATATCCGTCGTACCCACTTTATGTGTTTATTGTGTTAAACGGAATACGCACGTTGCAGATGGATGCGGAGGGTAGTGTACTTAACTTGTCAAAATGTCAATACGAGAGCGAGGGGAGTGGTTGGATTATAGTAGGGCTGCAGAAAGGAGAGAGGAGGATCGTGGGAGAGAAATATAGTACAGAGCCCAGTCAGTCCCCTAGCTATGCAGAAGCGGTTTTCTGTGTTTGCAATTATGCATACTGGTCACTGGTGCTTTCACGCATACAGTTTTGAATATTCAAGATTTTAAACAATATTTTAAAAAATCAAAATTACGAACAACTAGTTCCTTCTTACAAATTCCCACAAATTCCATCTCAGGTTATTTGAACTTTTATTATTCATTAGATTATTTTGTTGTTAACTTAAACAGCCACAGACCCTATTTCAGAAGTTTTTAAAATAACACGTTTAACAACCCGTTTTAAATTTATCGTTTAGATTGTTGTATAATTTTAAACTGTGTCAACTTGGCCTTACCACATATATATATTACTATGGACCGGTTTACCTAAAGCACAGCCTTCATCTTCAATACACTTCATTAATTTTGCTGATATGTTTATTAAAAAACAAGACGGGGTAGCAACTAGACTCGTGAAAATTAAAATCGCATTGTAATTAACTAGGCTGTGCTGTGTTACACTGCTTGTCTATTGACTACACAAAGCAGACAGATGAACCACGTCCTAATCCAAGCACGCCGAGGCTTCACACCTGTTTCAAACAGCGGCGCCAGTTGGTGCACTACCGCATGCGAGTCATATGGGAAAAACACTGTGCAAATGTACATGGAGAGACGTAGTGTAATCGACAACTTTCCGATGTTTTATAAGTTTGGTGTAAATAATTTTGGATGTGAATGAATGTATTTCACCCTAAATGAAGGTAGCGCCAACAGAAAGCTTGCAGTTTTGATGTCAACATACAAGTTGTAAAATAATTCAAAAGGTTAGTAAACAACAGGGGGTAGATGGAAAGGGGGCATGTTCTGACTTCCTTTAAAAGGGTAACATTTTAAATTGGTCATTGGGGGGGGGGGGGGGGGGGTTCAAGATTAAATTAGCGGATGTCATTTTTTCTGAAAATACGATGAGGTGATTATCATTCAAAATCAAATTAAATTTCAACCAAATCATCATAATTACTAGAATTACTTCAATTACCATGTTTGAGTCTCGATCGAAAAGTTGTTCGATCAAGTACTAGATGGACTGAACTCTCGCAATGAACGGGTCATAAAACTAATCGGGCTAATACCGTCATCATTATCGAGCTTAGCCTAGCGATTTGACTGAGCCTACATTTTAATATCTGATTTAAAATACACACCTATGCCCGATGGCCCCTAGCTTTTTATTGTAAGGGAGGGGTCATTCTTTATTTCTCGGCCATGATGAATGGGTGATTACGGGGGATGGGGATTCTAAATTGTGAGCGATACGGGGAAACCTGACTTTTAAAAGGAGAACTTGCATAAATTCAGGAAGCGATTATTTTAATACTGGAGCGAAGGGGTGGTAACGCAATTTTTTTTTCGTCGAAAAAGTTGTCAATTCCTCCGTTACCGCCTGACGTAATGGGCCCTTCTTCGGTTGACCAACCTTTATTTTTCCTTCTTCCCCATGCCAACATAACCAATCAAGAAAAGTGGAACCTATGTTTGGTTAGGTTTTGGACTAAAGTATAATATGTAAAATAATTAACAATTGTTACGTGGACAAAACTCATTAGTTAAAAGTAAACATTTTACCGGTTAGAGGTCACAAACTGACCGAATAATGGCCGAATAATGACCACGCTTTGTTTCTGCTAGTTTGTCTTCATGTATTACAGCAGATAAACAGCATACTATCAATTGAGCATCTGTTGAAAAAATATTCCATTCCCCAGGTGGGCCGAACGCACATCCTCCGCATGTCCACATTTATAAGTAGCCAGACGAAATCCCTGGTACTATTTATAAGTACAGCGCGCGAACCGATTGCGCCACTTTAGAATACGATGTCAGTTTAATGGAGATATATCATAGGGCACATGCATTTTCTCTTCTCCCCCGAAAGAGAGAGAGAAAGAGAGGAACATAGTAAACGACTCGTACATATATGCCGTGATTTACTTCTATCGCCAACAATTACTTGAGTAATTATTGCGTTTGAGCAGAGTTTCTTTCCATCTTCTCTGGTTTGAGCCATATAATTTTGCTAAAGTTGTCAAATGTTTCTGAAATAATCCTTTGCTAAATTGTAAATAAAATAAACCCGCGTATATGTTTTAGTAAAATAAAAAAAAAGCTGAAAAAAAAAACACAAAACAAAAACACAAACCAACAAAAGGAAAACACACCCACAAAAAAAAACAAAAACCGAGACGTAGTTCTTTTGGTCAATGTTTGTGAGACCCAATAAACTCTTTTTTTTTTTTTGCCTTATTCAGAGAAAATGCTCACCAAATTAAACGCCTCAAGACGGTATAATTACAATATAATCCTTCGTACCCACTTTATGTGATTTTATTGGTGTTAACAGAATAACACATGTTGCAGAGTGGGTGCGAAGTATAGATATAATAGTCACATTCTCAGAGGAGCGAGGGGAGTGGATGTGATTGAAGTAAAGCCGATGGATAGTGAGGAGAAATGAGGAGGGAGAGAATATGTACATAGCCTCAATTTTAACCGACTGATTTGTTTTAATAACACGTAGCCGCTGCCATAATTTTTATAGAAAGGTAAAGGTGTTATTTCTGTCAGGATGATTGGGTCTTAACGGGGGGATTCTGAAAATTTGAGCGATAGGGAAACCTGAAAAAAGTTTCAGGAGAGAGCGGACATGATTTATTTTAAAGGAAAATGGCATCAAATCAGGAGGAGAGAATTTTTTTAACTGCTGCGAAGGCTGGTTAACGCCCCATGTTTTTTCTTTCGCCGAGAAAAAATTGAATTCTTCTGTTCCCTTCCCCCCTGACGTAAATCTTTACCACTCTTTATTTGTCTTCAATATTACAAAAACGATTAAAGTTGACATTGAGCATCTTTTTACTGTAAAAATTCCCATTCCCCAGGTGAGGCTCTAAACTCACAACCTCCCGCATGTCCACATCAGAAGTAGCCAGACGACGAAATCCCGGGTACTTTTATAAGTAAACAAACGCGCTCAAACCTATGCGCCACTGGGAGGCGATTTCAATTCAAAAGAGATATAATTGAAGTACAAATAAATGATGCAATGCATTTTCTCGTTCTCTTCTGCCACATCAACTTCAACTGTATTTTCCATAATAAAAAATCATGTTATCACAAAAACAATTACCGAAACAAAATGTATGGAGGAGTTGACCAAAAGCCAATAAGACCAGACTGGGGTCAACCCCTGAAAGTTAATGTTACAAAAAGCAATCTTAAGACAAGGAGCATACCATCACCAAACACGAAAAACGGCTCAGTGCACCATGGGTTCAATTGCTCAAATGCCATCAACAACATAATTATTGCAATATATAAATAATTGCAAAGTATTCTAGACTTTATCTTTGGAAATAAGTTCACTTTAAATTGTTTTGCGAAAGTGAGGACTGATTCGAATGTTGTAGATGTTTCCCCAAATTTGTTCCGACAGAATAGACCGATGTCGCACGGATTGATCCTGGAAGACCTTTCTATTTCTCATAAGATGTACTTGTTGTACTTCTCGTGCCATACTTATGAATTATGCCTCACATTATCTTACATGGAGCAAGTGATTTACTTCTATCGCCAGCATTACTTTGAGTAATTATGTTAGTTCGAGCCATACAATTTACGGACTGTAATTGGCAAAAAAAATGTTTTATGAAATAATCCTTTGCTAAATTGTAATTACAATACCACGGCGTATAATTTTTAATAAAAAATAAAAAGCTAAAAACCCCACAAACACAAACAACCAAAAAATAATACTTGATTAAAAAAAAAAAAAAAAAAAACACACACACCAAGCAAAAATAATAAAACGAACGTAGCTCGTGTCAAGTTTGGTTGAGACAAATCCTTTTTTTGCCTTATTCAGAAAATGGATCCCCAAATATTACTGCCTCAAGACGGCGATAATACAATATAGCCTTCGTAAACCCTTTAATGTGCTTTATTTGTGTTTACGGAATAAAGCCACATGTTTGCGATGGATGCAAGGTAGTTTGGTAGCCATGTCCCAACTTAGGCCTGACCATACAGTTGATTATGGACACAATTTTTCTGCTGAAATGATAGCTAAGGTGTGTAGAATAAGAATCTGCCGGGTGCCACCTGGGCATCCTGTAGCATTTTGAGAAATCCAGATGGCGTCGCCATATATGAATTATCTATTCAACCCTATGATTATCAAACTATGGAGTAATACTAATATACTATAGGAGGACGCCCAATGAACAGATGCATGGCACTTGTAACATTGAGTCATCGCCAAATTCAAAATGGAAGCCAAATCTATAATGTTTTAAAATAGCCATATAACAGCACATACCTGCGATAAAAAATAAACAATGAAGTAACTTATGATGTTGTTAGACCCCATAAATGTCTTTTCTATACTTAAAAGTTGGAACATACTTCAATCATATGGCAACCAAACGTGAATACTCAAAAATACTTTACACAAGGTCTAAATATGCCCTTCAAGATAAATTATTGTGTCAATGACACCATAAAATGTACCTATATCATAACCAGGATACCAGGTAATCCGGATAACAAAAATTCAGGATCCGGAATATTATAACAAAATAACAAAAGTTGTGATTTTCTCTATATGAAGGAATTCGATTAAAAGCTTAGCAATTTCACACAGTGATTATATTGGAAAAGGATTTATGTACTGTAAAAAACACGATTTTTTTGGAAAGTGAGGGCGCCCCGCATCAGGAAATCTCTGAGTCGGCCTTTAATATGCACATTTGGGTGAATTCAAGCAGCATGCACCCCAGCTATGGCTTGCCGTGAGGTGTTGGAATGTGTAAAATCGGCTTCGTGTATAGACAGTTAACAGCAATGTTTGTAAAACATGTAGGGCCTGGTATCTTGTGAACTAGGTCGGCCTGACTTTTACAAACTGGGCAATTGTATATGTTAAAGTTTTAATACTATGGGTCTACGATGGCAGGCATGGATTGGCAGTAACAAAAGAAAGTGACGGAGTAGGTTAACTGGTTTATAGATTTTATAGAAGGGAAAGGGTCTTATTTCTGTTAGGATGGAATGGGTGATTAAAGGGGGGATTCTGAAAAAAAAAATTGTGAGCGCGATAGGGAAACATAGAAAAAGTTTCAAGGAGAGAGCGGAACTTGATTTTTTAAAGGAGAAATGCATCAAATCAGGGGAAGCGATTTTGTTAACAGTAGCGAAGGCGTGGTAAAAAATTCCCATTCCCCAGGTGAGGCTCGAATCCACAACCTCCGCCATGGTCAACATTACAAGTGGCCAGACGGAAGGCCGGGGTACTGTTTATAAGCTACAGCGCGCTAACTATGCGACCACTGGGGAAGGCCGATATCAATTTTTAAAAAAGAGATATAATTGAAGTACAGATAAATGATGCATGCATTTTCTTCTTCTCTGCCTCAACGTCAAACTTTATTCCATATAGAGAAGTCAGGTACACAAAAACAAATGACAGAAACAAAATTTATGAGGAGGTGACCAAAGAGGCCAATAAGACCGGACTGGGGTCAACCTGAAAGTTAATGTTACAACAAATCTTAAAACAAGGAAACCCCCCCCCCCCATAACACCCCCGAACACCAAAAACACGGAAAAAAAACCAAAACGGCTCAAAAGCACCTGGTTCAAATTGCCATCAACAGCATATTGCAATAGCCTTGGCAATAAAATAAAATATGCCAAAACATCTCGGACTTAGATTTGGAAATAAGTTCACTTTGAAATTATTTGCGGATAAGTGAGGTACTATTCGAATGTTGTAGATGTTTCCCCAAAATTGTTCCACAGATAGACCGTTGGAGAAGTAAAACCATTGTCCGGAGCGTCTCATAGTCGGGAACAATGTGAACAATAGGGCAATCGATTCAGTTGACTCTTTACGCCACATTAGTTTAACGCTTTATTCCGTTATCGTCTTTGGAGCCCCGGGACTATGGCTCCCACCGGAATAGATCTGCTTTCACACCGGATGTTCGCACGGATGGATCTTGAAAACTTGTATTTCTCGTAAGATTGTAATTGTTGTTACTTCTCGTGCCATACTTGTGAATGTATGCTTCACATATGCAGTGATTTATTCTATCGCCAGCAGTAACTTGAGTAATTATGTTAGTGTGAGCCATATATTTAGCTTGAAGTTGGCAAAAAATGTATGAAATTAATCATTGATAAATGTAATAAATCCAGCCCGTATAAAGTTTTAATAAAAAATAAAAAAAAGGTAAAAAAATACAAAACCCCCACAAAAACACAAACAAAACAAAAGGGAAAAGGAAAGAAGAAACAACACAACACAAGAAAGAAGAAGAAAAAAAACGAACGTAGCTCTTTGTACAAATGTGGTGAGGACAATAATTTTTTGGTGCCCTTATTCAGAAAAATTATCACCAATAAATCCTTGATCGTACCCACTTGAATGTGGTGTTCTCATGTGTTAACGGAATAAAGCACGTTGCAGAGTGGATGCGGAGGGTATAGTGTATTATGTCAAAGTCACTTAAGAGTAGCGAGGGGAGTGGTGGGATTAGAGTAAGGCTGAAGACTGAAGAAGGAAGGAGAGGAGGAGCGTGGGGAGAGAGAGAGCAAATATAGTACAGAGCCAGTCAGTCCCTAGCTATGCAGAAATCGGTTTTCTGTGTTGCAATTATGCTGAATGGCCACTGGGGCTTCCAGCTCAGCAGTATTTGATAGTATAGAATTTTAAACAATATTTTAAAAATCAAAAATACGAACAACTGTTCCTATAAAACCCACAAATCATCTTCAGTTTTATTTGAACTTTAATTCAGTTAGAGTATTTTGTTGTTAACTTAAAACAGGCCTACAGAACCCTATTCAGAAGTTTTATAAACACGTTTTAACCACAACGTTGTAAAATTTATTTTACTGTTTATAATATTTAACTGCTGTCAAACCTTGCTTACCACATATTATATATTTACTATGGACCGAGGTAACATTTAATAAGCACATCCTTCCATCTCAAAAACAATTTCTTAATTTTGCGGAATAGGTTTATTAAAAAAAAAACAAACAAAAAAAACCCCAAGGACGGGGCGGTGGTGGTAGCAACTAGTCTCGTGAAAATTAAAAAATCGCATTGCAGTAAATGAACTAGGGCATGTGCTTGTTGTTAGTCTGCTTTTCTTATTGACTACACAAGCAGACCAGATGAACCAAGTCTAATCAAGCACGCCGAGGCTTCACCTGTTTCAACCACCGCGCGCAAGTGTGTGCAATGAACCGCAGGTTCGAGTCATATTGAACCACTGTTGCAAATGTTGTATATGAAGAGGACGTAGTTGTAATCGAAATTTCCGATTGTTTTATAGAGTTGGGTAAATAATTTGGTATGTGTATGAATGTATTTACCCTAATGAAGGTAGCGCCAACAGAAAGCTTGCAGTTTTGATGTCACTACAAGTTTGTAAATAATTCAAAAGGTTAGTGTAAAACAAACAGGGGGGTAGATGGAAAGGGGGCATGTTATGACTTCCTTTAAAAAGGGTACATTTTAAAATTGTCATTTTGGGTTCAAGAATAAAATATCGGATGTCCATTTTTCTGGAAAATACGGAGGTGTAGTTGATCATTCAAATCAAATTATAAATGTTCAACCAAATCATAATAAGTACTATAAATTACTTATTACCATCTTTGAGTCACCGATCGTTTAAAAGGTGTTCGATCATGTAATAGATTGGACTAAACTATTCGCCATGACCGGGCTCATGAAAACAGAATCGGGCGAATAACTTCATATCGAGCTACCTAGCGACTCTATGAGCATACATTTTAATATCTGATTTTAAATACAAACCGATGCCGATTGCCCATGACTTTTATTGAAAAGGGAGGGGTCATTATTTATTTCTGCCAGGATGGAAGGGTGATTAAAGGGGAGAGGGGGGAATTCTAAAAAGAATTGTGAGCGATTACGGGAACATGAATTTAAAATGGAGAACTTGCCATAAAATAGGAGAGCGATTTTTTTAGATACGGAGCGAAGGGGTGGTTAAAGCAATTTTTTTTAGTCGAAAAAAAGTTGATTCCTCCGTTCCCCGCCTGACGTAAATGGGCTTCTTCGGTGACCAAACTTTATTTTTCCCCAGACAAAAATAACCAATCAAGATTAAGTGGACACTTATTTGGTTAGGTTTGGACCTCAAAAGTTAATTAATAAATGTAAAAAGTAATAACAGATTGGTTCCGTTGACAAAACTGATTAGGTTACAAAGTAAAACATTGGACCGGTATAGGTCACAAACGCTGACCGAAGAATGGCGCCATAATGGACCACTCTTGTTTCTGGATTTGTCTTCAGTATACAAGCCGATAAAACAGCATTAACTATCAAAACTTGAGCATCGTTAAAAAAAAATTCCATTCCCCAGGTGGGCTCGAACTCACATCTCGCTGTCCACACATTTATAAGTAGCCAGACGAAATCCCTGGTTACTATTTATAAGTAAACAGCGCGCT